>JAFISD010000074.1:0-126250 GCA_022560085.1 Helminthosporium solani
CTTGCCAGTTTGCTGTGCGGTCTGGTGGCCATACTCCAATTCCGGGGTTCAACAACGTGGACGACGGTGTGACCATCGACCTGCTGTACATGAACGGTACCACGTACAACAGCAGCACTAAAGTAGCGATCATCTCGCCAGCTGCACGATGGGGTTCCGTCTACACAGCCCTTGAGCCACTGGGACGCATGGTAGCTGGGGGTCGTGGCTCTACTGTTGGCGTGGGAGGCTTTCTTTTAGGTGGCGGGATATCACACCACGCGCCCCGTGTTGGGTTATCATGCGATAACGTACTTAATTTCCAGGTTATTCTTGCTGATGGCCGTATCGTGGATGCTAACAAGAACACAAATGCCGACCTCTTTACCGCTCTTAAGGGCGGTAGTAACAACTTCGGTATCGTGACACGATACGATATGGAGACTTTTGAGAACGAAAACCTATGGGGAGGCATTGTCACCTATCCCGCATCGACCGCTGATCAACATTTCAAGGCACTTGTCAACTTCGGTCTGGACCCTAATAGAGACCCCAATGCTGCCTTAATCATCTTCCAAGGATACTCGACTGCCAGCCCCACGGATGTTGTGCGAGCTGCTTTCGATTACACAAAGCCCGTAGTTCGCCCAGACGCCTACAAGGAGTTCTTTGCTGTTACCACAAACATCAGCGACACTACAAAGATTCAACCAATGAGCGCGGTGGCAATAGAGTTTGGTAGCGATACAACCAAGAGGTATGTTGCCCTATCTCCTCCAAGAGCCTGTTGCTGACTTAGTTGACTTTTAGGGTCCAATTTCGCACCCTTTCGTTCAAAATAGATCTTGCTACCCTTCAAGAGACGGCCCGCCTGTACAAAATTCTCATCACAGAACTTCAAGCCAAAGCGTCCGGCCAGTGGCGCGTCTCCTGCCTCCATCAAGTATGGTCCACAAGCTATACCGCGAACAGTACAGCAAGAGGTGGTAATGTTCTTGGCATGGACCGCTACATTGACAACTTTATTATGTATCAGTCATATCTCTCCTGGTCCGAGTCCAAAGACGATGAGCTTTTCATCAACCTTGGTTTAGCGTTGACCAACGGTATCCAAGAATTTGCTACCAGCAAGGGCACCGCAGTGGACTATCTTTACCTTAACTATGCCGATAAGGATCAAGATCCCATTTCTGCCTATGGTGCTGATAATGTGAAGTTTATGAAGATGGTTGCAAAGAAGTATGATCCTTTCGGAGTCTACCAAACTTTGCTTCCAGGAGGGTTCAAGATATCCAAGGTTTAAAGTCTAATAGTTTTGGCGCTTTATGCAACAAATCTCAATGTAGTTTCTGTCCTTACACTTCTTCGAACGATCTGTGACGTTTCTGTTGTAGATGACCCCTACCATGACCACACTAGGCCCTTTATGGCTACTGCCTTCGCGCCTGCCGCCTACTTATAGCTACTCTTCTCTTGACTAGCTACACCTATTAGCGCACTATACAGATACTTTTCCATACGATCCAGCATTGAGCTGAGCCTCCCGGTGTTCCGTGACCGTCTATTGCAGTTTCTGTTAACGCCTATCCTTAATTCTCTAACCTTACAATCCTCTTTCGTTTAAAAAATCGTATTCTGCTTGACTCCCTATCATGATGATACTCTTCTACCTCGTTGGTCATGTCAACTCGGGGGATGGGGGGAATTTCTCACACACCTTTACACTAGAGTGATCATGGGAGCCATCGTGCGACATGACTTATTTCTGTAGTGCACGATAGCAAATAGTTCTTCCAGAACCCCTTTGATGGAATTGAATGAGGGCTACCACTACTCTGTTGAGTAAATAGAGAAAGAGTGCAAGTGTGAAGGTAAATGATACCAAGACATCTTTAGGCTAAGACTATGGTTCTAGCATAGCTCTTTATACATTAACTATGTAAGTAGTAATTACTAATATTAAGAAACATGGTACGTTGCTATTCTCTTCTGCGGAAAAGAGGACTCAATAATACTGCACGTATATATTAAAATGACCCATCTTCATTCCAGTCAAACTCTGTTATCCATCAATCCAATAGCAATTGGAACGGAAACAGAGTCCTCCTTCGTTTGAATAATAATCGAATCGTTATTATAGAATTTATGTTTCACTATCATGTCTATAGGACCTAGTTTCAGTATTACGTGAAGTGTTATAGAAGTCGCTATTGTATGATATATTACCTCGATTATGTACAGGTGTAGGAACCTTACGCTTAGAGGACTTTTCACATTCTAGCTACATAATTTCAGTATATAACTCTTCATATAGGAGCTGTTGAAGAATTGCTTAAAACGAGACGCAAAATCCGGGTTCAATTCATGTCGCGCAACTAAGTCCATAGCGTTTGTATTGGCTCTGTCTGTTCCATTCCAATAGAAAACACTGAAAAAGAGACTCTATAGTGAACCAAATTCATGATAATATTAAATTCTATACAGGCAGATAGAGGTATAGGTAACTGTAGGAAATATGAACGATATATACATTACCAGAAATAGATATTTCCCGTTCTATACAAAGAGATTTAATGGTTCTCTCCCCTACTCTGACTTCTTGGAAGTCTTCGTTCTCAACTTCATAAGCATGTATACAAGAGCATACGAACTGAAAACAGATAATACGACAATCCCAGCATTTCTCCAGCCGTACTCATAACTTTGTAGGTTTGAGGTTCTCAGGTAGTCGCTGCCATCGATGAATGGACAAACACGACACGCCTCCGTAGCATCCAGATTGAGCAAGTTGCTATCGCTACCTGCGGCCGTTTTATATTCAACAAGGTACTCCCTAAAACTAAGATTCTGGGGTAGGTCGAAGATGACTAATTCGTCGTCCGAACATTGCACCTCCTTACCCCATAAGTTAAATATGAGCAGACTGCCCATGAGGTAATTGAATGGATCTATGTAGTAGATCCAATACCTCCAGAATGGCTGGATTTGGGTGTAAGGCACCAGGATACCACAGGATATAATGAGATCACCTAGGAAGAAGGGGTTCGTGAGTGCGGCGAAAACGGCGTCGGGGGCGTATACTGAGACGGAATGCCCTATGCCCGTATAGACGATTTTTTACATAATTATAACAAACGGGGTAGCGCCAGCTCGGTTTGAGTCAATAGGGAAGCCCACTGTGTAGTACCAACAGGCAAAATAGAAGACGGCACAGATACAGAGGTATGGTAACTCAGCCACAATCAGGCCTGTAACAAATGCAACCCAAAAGTAAGTCTTGCCTTTCTTCTCACGGGCTTCAAAGAGGTTACGGCGCTCAATAAAGAGGGGCTGTAGCTGCGCCATCACACCAGGCGCCACAAAGATAAAGTTGAAGATGGTAAACATAGCTAGCTGCAGCTCCCTTATCGTGTTGCCGGCCTTCCAAAATGTGAACTCATTGAAATGGGCTGAAGTAATATGCAGCAAGATCTTGTTGTTGATGTAGTCGGTACTGCGGTAGAGAGAAATGTTCATACGTCGTGTGACGATGTTGCACTGCTCCCACATGGACGCGGCGGACTCGCGGTCATCATCCTCGGTTTGTAGGGGAGTTGCTGTAGCATTCGATACCAGGCGATCTATCTCGTGCGCCACAGCGTCGTGTTCCGGAGAATGGAGCCAGATATCACTCCAATCGCGGCCCTCAGAACTCTGCACATGACGTTGGCCGGAGACAATGTCAATCATATGCTCTGCAGGGTTCTTTCCGGGAGGACAAGGCGATCCATTGCGTTTAAAATATCCCTGGATAGTCTGGGCTTTATCGCCTATGTCGCCAAAGTAAACCGTTTTGCCACCTTCGGCTAGCAGCAAGAGGGTATCAAACTGGTAGAATAACTGGGTTGAGGGCTGATGGATCGTGACTAAGACAGCCTGGCCAGCAGCAGCCAATTTACGCAGGAATCTGAAAGTGTTATGGGCGGATTGACCGTCTAAGCCCGAGGTGGGCTCATCGAGGAAAATAAGGATTCGCGGTTTAGCGACAAGTTCGATACCAATTGTCACGCGTTTCCTTTGCTCCACACTAAGGCCAGCGCCAACGCGTCCTATCCTAGTATCAGCGAGGTCCTGAATCTCAAGTAAGTTGATAATAGTATCAACGTACTTTAGCTTCTCCATCTTTGGAATGTTGCGACTTTGCCGCAGAAGAGCGGAAAACTCAAGTGCCTCACGTACAGTGGCGAACGGTTCGTGGATATCTAGTTACTCACAGTAGCCAGCGGAACGCTGAAAAGATATTGATAATGGCTGACCACCCACAAGAATTGACCCCCGGATCGTGCCCTCTGTTTTTCGCTGGGCTCAAACATCAAGTAAGGTCGTTTTCCCGGCCCCGGAGCTGCCCGTTAACGCACCCAACCCTGGGCATTGTCCAGCAAGACATGGTCTCCATGTGGCATCTTAACAGTATAATATAGGTTCTTGCAGGTTAAGACAGGGTTGTTGTGGATAAGTTTGTTGGGGGCGACTTCTTCGCCCTTGGAAGGAGGATAGGACAAACCCACCTGGCTTGATGATTGGTGTTTTGCCTCCTGGTACATCTGCATTTCAACACCCAAGGTAATTTTGACGAGCTTGGACTTCTCTCGTGGGATAAGCAATTGTCGCGTATATGTACCACAAGATCCTTGGATCTTGTAGGGTACGACCCTTTTGCCGCCACAGCAATGAAGGACCACGTTCAGATACAGATCGCCATCGACTCGTGCTGAAGATGGTCAAAGCAACCGAAGCAGCCCACCAGGTAACGATTATTCCGAGGTTACGACAAACATTTCCGTAACTACATGCTAGTGATGCAAGATATTCATCGCCCGAGAGGCTAGTCTGGCCTTGCAACGCTCCGCCAGCTCCAGCACATGACTGGGTCCTGGCATCACTATAGGAGGTTCCACTGGGTATCAGATTGGTTCCAACTCAGTTTACATGTTTCCCATAGAACTCGTTGGACGAAAGCGCGTCGAAGGCGTAAGAGAAGGGGTTAATCCAATAGACCCAGACGAACCACGGATGCGTCGCCGGCTTGGGGATCATGTAGCCGATATATATGACATACGCGTTGGCAAGAGTGCCGGATATCTTGGAAGCGGCTTCGAAAGTAGAGAAGGAGGCACCAATGGCTCTAAAGAAAACCATCATACACAAGGTGATGATACACATGACGGTCCAGTGTGTAAAAAAGCCCCCGGCGGTCGCGATAAGCCCCACTAGCCAGTACGCAATTACAGCAAAAATGGAGACCTGTAACAGCACAACCGACGCATCCATAGCGATCTGGGCGATACAGAAAGCGGCCGGGTGGAATAAGGCGAAGGATTTGTGTTTAAGTACGACTGGACGACCAGTGAAGGAATCGATGACCTCGGAGAGCCCCATCATCGAGTGATGGAGCAAGGCGAAGAATATGGCACCGCCTTTGGTGAATAGACCGGTCGAGTCAGTAGGAGAGTTGTAAAACAGGGAACCCGAGACAAAGGCCATGACTACATTGATGATGTGTCGTATTAACAAGCTCTCTCTATCTCCCCAGATAATTTGGAACTGTCGCATGGTACAGACTAAGACTTGGTCTATGAATTTCACGGTCATTGCGCTGTTCGCATTCTACTTTTCCGCGGCGATTTGGACTTTGAAGGACTCGGTCTGCGTGTGTGCAGCCCGCGTTTCGGGGTATTCGTACTTGGAAATCATAAGTTGGTAGATTTGGAACTCTAAGTACACGTCGCGGAAAGCCGTACCATTGAGTGGAGCGGAATTTTCGAAGCCGGCGTGGAGCTTGCGTTCCGTAGGCACCGTAACACTCGTTAGGAAATCAGCCACATTGGAGCCGTCTTCGTACACAAATCCTAGGCTTTCTACGAATGGTTTTGCCTCCGAGGGTGTTCGGTAGAAGATTTGATTTCCTTCGTCCAGCACAAGGACCTTGTCAAACAGTTCGTAAATTCCGTTGCCTGCTTGATAAAAACCAACTATCGACGAGAGTCCCAGGGTATCCGTGATTGCTCGAATCACTTTGGCGTAATGCAGAGCCGAACTCGCGTCAAGGCCCCTGGTACTGTTGTCCCAGCAGTAGACAGAACCTTGAGTGGCTATATATTCAGTTATAGACACTCTTTTCCTCTCGCCGCCGGACACACCACGGATGTACTCGTTGCCGACTTTTGTATCCTTTGTATGGAACACATCCAGAGACTGAAGTAGAAAGTCGCGGAACTCAGTCTGAAATGACGTTTTCGAGGCTACGCCTGTTGGCAAGTGGGCGGGGGTCTTTAGACGCGCTGCAAAATCCATGGTCTGCTCGACCGTGAGGGCGGGAAAAAACAACTCCTCTTCCGTGTTCATGACGATCTGACCCAGGTATGCCTCAGCTTCGCTCGCGAGCATAGAACCGTAGCTGACAGCTCCTGTTACTGAGACGTAGCCGCGTCGTTTGTTGGCCAGGACGCTCAGAAGCGTGGTGCAGCCGGACCCGGGTCGTCCCAGGACCAGCAGCATCTCGCCAGGTTTGACGCACCCATGGCTGCGGTCCAAGATGGATCGAGCTGTTGGTTTTTGTTTCTTATCTCGCGCGGCGTTGAAAACGTTGACTAATTGTAGTGCCTCAGGCAGTATTGAATGGAAGCCGATGTATGGGGAGAAGCCGAGAACATGGGCGAGCGAGCAAGGAGTCCCAACGGCATAATACAATATCTACACAGAGATGGAGTGGGGAAGAATCAATGGTTATGGAGCGAGATCCGCTGAGTAAGCGGCAAATGCACCTGGTGTGTGCCAGACTCGGCCCGACACAGCAGCAAGTTGTTGAAGCGTAACACTGACCCTGTATGTGTATCGCTCGTCCACTGTCAATTAACATCCTTGCCGAACTGGCTTGTTCGGATTAGCGAAACATCTGCGCTGTTTTGAAGTCGTCGCTTAGAATTTCGATATCTTATCACATCTTGCTTTGGAGTAGCTTGATGTTTGGGTCCAAGGATCTCACTTTCCACCATCTTCTACTATCGAGACGGCACTTGCTGTTTTGCGAACTTGTTCTACAAAATATGTTGGCCTGCTCCTTCAAATATATCTGCTTACGTGCATGTTGGAAAGACTGGCACAGGCATACAGGGTTAGCTATGAAGGAGACCTGACTCACACACTACAGGTTAGTGGTCTAGGCAAGTAGGCATAGCTAAAAGCCCCATGAATGTAGTTTTGATTTGTGGGAGGTGGATAATAATGGTCTATATTAACGTTCTTTCTAAACTCATTCATTATCCATGCAACGCCGCATTCTCAAACCTTCCATGTGTTCTCACGGAGTGTACACGGTGATCATTATGGCCAGTTCTGATCTCAAAAATATATTACTAGAGTCAGCGCCTTCGCTTCTTCCAAAAGCCGAGCTGTATAATCTCCGGAAACAATTTCATATTACAAAACGACCTAACGCTTTTTTGCTAGATATGTTATTTATGCAGAGCTCGTGACTGGTAGAGGCTACTCCTTAGCAGATGCACTAAGCCATGAAGGATCTATGGAGTACCTACTCCGTAGCTCCTTATTGATTGGATATGGCCGACTAAGTAGGGCAAGGGGACAAATGAGCCCCGATGCCTAGGCGAAACTCCGCAGAGTACGGGCGTTCGGGCTTTGGATTGTAAATCAAGGTGCTGCAGGCGTGGGGAAGCCTGACTGGCTGCCTGTTACCACTTGTTAACCTAACTTATATTGGTAGCACTTTCTTGTTCTTCTTAAGACGCAGCGCGAAGTAGATGGAGTCCGAGCGTGCAAATTCTGATATAAAGAAGCAGAACATCCATTTTAGGGATAAGTACAAGTGCGCAGCATCACCCTGCTCTAGTTTTGAATCTTTAAAAAGCTACCAGCCTTCTGCTACTTTCCACGTTGCCACGAATCTTTGCGAGGTTCAGCATTCTCTCATACTATCTAACTTACCTAAGAGCCACTTGGAGCCTCATACCTTTATCCTTCATCACCTCCACACCGTCGAACTATGGTCCTTACTCCAGGAGCTGTCGTTCTGATTCTTGGCGTCGGTGCCAATATCGGTCAAACCCTTGTCAAGCACTTTACTGAAGCTGGCTACAGAGTGGCTGCTGTTTCGCGCAGCGGCGCGGAGCCCCCAGGAATGACTGACGAGGGAGTCCTATCCATCCGCGCCGACTTGGCTAAGCCTTCAGCCCCTTCCCAGGTTCTAGATGTCGTCAAAAACATATACAACGCGACGCCCAACGTATTCATATACAATGCTGCCCACCAGACCATGGCCCCAGACCCAAACAACTTCTTTAGCATTGATACCGAGCACTAAACAGTGACCTGGATGTCATGGTCTCGACTCCGTGGTACGTTTCTAATATCACCCACTTATCTGAAAATGCACCATTCGAATGCTGATATGGAGCGACGCCATTAGGGCTGCTGCGACTACCGCATTCAAGGCATGGGATGCTGAGCGCAGCCAGGATGGCGTCCCACGCTCTTTTATCTACACAGGCAACGGCATGCCCAAGCACGTCGTTCCCATCGCCCATCTAGCAACTGTCGGAACTGGCAAGTCTGCCACAGCCTATTGGATTCAATTGGCCGACGCCCTCTACAAGGAGGAAGGCATGCGGTACGTGTTGTTCCTCAGCAATGCTTGGTGATTCCACATCGCAATTATGCTGATTTCACGAAACAACAGGTTCTACTATACCGACGAGCGTACTTCGGAAGGCCGGGGTATGGGTCCGACACCCAACGCTGAGTCTCATGCACAGTTCTACCTCACGCTGGCAGAAGGCAAAAGCGATATTCCATCCTACGCTACTTTTGTGGAAGGGAAATACTGCAAGTTCTAAGAGAGTTTCGTCTGCATACTGTTGCAGTGGACTACAGTGTTCGGAGTTCACCAGCAGCTACATTGTTGTGGAAGCTTGAAGTAATAATTCCCCAAACCAACCACGTAAGAGCTCAGATTTGTCAGTTCTAGATTAAAAGAATTTTTACTCATTCATGGCAACTTAATAACTAAATAAATATAATCGAACGTTAATAACCAAACTACTTAAATGTACAGCATTAGCCTCGTCTTACACCGCCCTGTTAACCCCGTAATAAATCCTACGTCACTGAACATGTAGCTTACAAATTATATACAGACCGCCATTGCTACTACCATCCTCTGTGTCTCACACCATTCTAGCGTCAACTTGCATTATATCCACTTGTCGCGGTCCACCCAAAAACCAGCCTATTCCAATCCAGAACAGAGACTTCTATTCTATGCTACAACATACTAGATCTCGCACTTGAGGAATGCCTTGTATGTTACAGAAGAAGGCGAGGATCAACCTTTGGTCAATGAATTCCCACCTTTTCAGTCCACACCATCAATAGAGAGGGCATTCAGCCGTATCAAAGTCCCTAAACCAAGCGAGAGATTAATCCAGGGGGTAGTTTCGTTCATTCTTAAGGAGCAGGCCATAGACATCAGTCTTTCCTTTAGAATCGGGATGATAGAATTATGTCAAAACATCGTCACCTTGGTACCAAACTATGCTCCACTAAAACCAACGCTTATTACCATACCGAAAGATGCATCTTTCCCAGTACTCGTAGGTGCTGTCTTTGGCATTGATGTGGTACTAAAAGCTCTTGCACGTCCAGAAATGGAGAAAGACTGGAATCAGCGCAATACGCTAGAACATACTGCCGTCTTCCTTACGTCGTCTTCCAGAAATATCCCATCTATTCTATTTATCATTCATAAGGGTGCAGATATAAACATCAAATACGGTAGACGCGGAAGCGCTCTTTATACTGCTTGTTTCAACGGACACGCGCAAGTTGCAGATCGTTAAGTTTGTGCCGGAGCACCCGTTACAGCCAGCACGAAATTTGAAAATACTCTACAAGCTACATTCTGCGACGCTCATGAAGATGAAGTGCCTGCTCTCATCTATAATGGCTTTTCGATGAATTCATTTTTTTTTACCAACTATAAACAAGCATCACAGATGGCCACTAAGTATAGCGTTTTTCATGTCATTAAGGAGCTACAAATGGCCTCCTACTCAACTTTCAAACAGAAAGATAAGTTGGATAAGCAACGAATAAGACTAGCAAAGGCAACCAAGGGCGGTCAAATTGGTATTCTTAAGCAGCTCCTTAAATCTAGAGCTAACCTTTTGATCCTACTCCCTAGGGATGCCGTTACTATCGCAGAATTGTACGACCATAATAAAGTAATTGATTTTCTCTTGATCAACAGTATGACTATTAATATCTAGGGTGGATTTGGAACTCCTTTGCGCTCGACAAGCTTAACGAATAGGAAAGCTACAGTCAAGCTTCTACTTCGCCATGGAGCAGATATCAAGACAAACGAGCCAAAAGGAAGGGTCCTCTACGTAGCTATGGTAAAGAAACATACTGCTGTTTTTGGTATACTCATTCAAGGGAGGACAGACGTCAAACAAAAAACAGGTTCGTTTGAAACGGCTCTCGAGACTATAGTATACTATGGCCATATATCTATCGTAGAGTACTTGTTGAATTGTGGCGCCGATGTGCACGCAAAAGGTTAACCCCCAGGATGTATTCCATGTAGCTGCAGAAGAATGATATCAAGAAATCATCATGCTTCTGTTAGATAAAGGGTACAACTTCCGTTGAGCACCTCCTGATCTAGCGCACCTCCTAATTCTGCCATCGCCGTATGAAAATCTATTTAGAGAGGCTTCTTATAAATAGTATGTTCACACTTAGTATACCCTAATTCTATGACCTCAGTTTCGTTTTAATTAAGGAAGAATGGCGAAGAGATTACTGCAGATGCCAAACTATATATTATGGATATTCCCAATGTATTATTACCTTCTTACTCTGAGAGCAATTATAATTTTGGTCTTCCTAGAGACGAGAATTATCTTGTTACATCGGCCATCGCAGCCGGGAAGATTCAAGCAGTTCGGGAATTGTAGAACCAGAAAGTAGCTCTAGGGGTTCTAGGTATACCAAATAGGGCAGTAATACATGCAGTAAAGCAAGGCACAGTCAAGAACCATTTAGAAATCATAATTTGTTCCTCGACACCACCGATAGAAACGAAGATGTTGAGGAATACGTTTCTTCAATATCAAAGCTAATTGGAGCCGACCAGTCCGACATTGTCGGATGTGCTCTTGCCAAAGCCTTTAAAAAAGCTTGCACGCTGGAAAAAAATCGATCCGTTGAGACCAAAAATTCTGTTAAGGTCAGAGAGTTGCATTTATATTGATAAATCTGTCATCCACATTAGACTAGGAGAGGCTGGATGCTATTTCTAGGTATTGATGCAGAGCTCCCAGGTTCGGATGTCATTCAAGGGATCAAGATAGCTCACCAAAAAGGCCAAAAATCCATTTGCTCCTTCTTGTTGGGCCATTATCCGATACCGTAGAAAGACTTAGTTGAGGCCGCCGGTAGAGACCTCGACACGTTGAAAATTTTCCTCACGCTCAAAGAAGAGCTGTCGAAACCTCCTAAGGTACATGACATAGCAACTTTCGTGGCATCCAGCGATGGGTATCCAGCTGTCCTTGAATGTGTATTAGGACATGGGTGTGGACGTAAATGTTGAGGTTCATGAGGAGTGTTACACTAGAAGCAATCATTCAACTCAGTTTCATCCCTAGGGGCAAGAGTTTAACTTAGTTTGATGAAAGAAGTACCTCTAGCCTATAGGCTTAGGCACTATTATTTTATCAGTATACTAAGCCTATTCACCTGCTTATTACTCCTATGTAATATCCATGGGTAATAGGGGGGGTCTGCGAGACCTTTTGGAGTGCGCCTCTATGAAATGTTTGGCATTATATTATCTCGCAGCGAGGAACGAGCGTAGCTATTAAGTTCGCATTGTTATGTTAGCCAGAGAGCATAGAATATGATTGGTCATTGATCTAGACTTTGTGATTGTCTAAGGTGGAAGAACATCACGTGAGATATATACATCTCGTTGGCTATAGCAAAAAGCTATAAGGTATCTATTCTATACAGACTACTCGGTACATTTTCTAGCATTAGCTAGCAATACTATACAAACAGTAACCGGCAGCCGAATCCTCTGATAGCTACCTACGTAGGCAACTATGCCTTTTCACTGTGATTCACTGTGCCAGGTAACTAATATGTCGCGACTCCTTGCTGCGCTTGTATTTGGCTCCTTTATGATGAACAGGATAGTAATATACCTAGCTGTCGCAAATTTTTTCTATTCAAGTAGCCCTTATAACAACAACTGCTGGCTCCGCGGCCTCCTCGTTCTCAAACATCTCTCCATTTGTATTCCCTCGCTTGTGTAGAGCAGGCGTCACCACAATGTCGACATATTGCTGCCTTAGCTTCTCTAGGTGAATATCCTCATCATCGCCCCTATCATCCCTCATGGTCATTGGATCGAACATCAACGGGCCAGTCTCTGGGAGGTCTGGTAAGATGGGCCGCGATGGAAACCTGATGCTCCAAAGAGCACGCTGACGACGCAAGAACTGCGCCAATTGTACGGCTTCGATGAAAATCTTGCGTAGACGGTCTTCATATCCGCGAAGAGAGTCATGGTCGCCTGTGACACACCATGGGGCAACAAGATCCATAACATCAAGCACAGCGTCCTGTACTGCCCTTCGTGTTTGATCATCAGGCTTTTGGTTGTTTCCCACAATGGATTTGCTGAGGAGATCTGCGGTAAAGGCACGCCAGTCGTTGAAGGCGCGATGAGTGATCAATTTACGGTCTGGTAGGTAATGTCAGTAAACGCGGAAGCAGGACGAAAAGGTTTCGCACCTGTGAACCATAGCTCGTTCTCCAAGCGGGCGAAGGTGTCTCCAAGCCCCTTCTCCATCCAAACATCCGCCCCAAGGCCACCGGAGGGGTCCAAAGTGCGAAACAACAGCTTTGTCATTACATACGCGGCCCATCCACGAACGAAAAGACGCTTTCTTTTCTTGTCATCTACAAGCTTCTCCAAATATTGTAGCTGCGTACATAAAGGAGCCACTTGCTGGTACTCAAATAACATATCTTCTCTGAACGCATGACCGACACCAGCGTTGAAATTGTTGGACCACGTTTTGATCGAGCTGATGATGGACTTGAACTTGCCACGAACCTCATCATCATTGCGGGCCTGAATACCCAGGAATATCTCTTTATTTTCCATCGTCGTTTCTAACAAGTTGGCGGAACGTTTGGTGCGACTAACCTGGTCCTTTTCTGCAATGAGATCTCCCTGGAGCTGCTTGATTATGGAAAGATTATAGTTATTCGCGTCTTCTAGATCCTGACAGAAATGCTTCAGCTCATTTCGCTCCCTTTTATATCTGTCCTTGTCCGACTCAAAGTTTTGTTCCGTTCTTGCGTCTCGACGTGGTTCAGCGAACAGCGACGCACCAAATTTCTTAAGTTTGTTCTGGAATGGTCAGCACACAGTATTGACGTATTCAGACAATCAATCGCACCGCATGGCCACCAGAAGACTTTTCCTTCGACGTGCTTCCTCGACTGTCGCATCCGTATGCCAAGTCGTCATTCGGGGTTTCTCCCGCCGTGCCTCTGCCCGCGTACTGAGGAGGTGGATCTAAACTATGTCAATAAAATTTGAATGGATGGCCTGTTAGGGAGAGGCTTAATCTCTCACCTTGCTGATCGCCCTTAAGAGAAAGGTGATCCTGAGCGAAATCTGAACCTCCACCTTGGCCGGCAAAGTATTCTTGTTCTGATACATGTGCTTTGTTGGCTCCCGGCGCTGCTGTTGGTTGACGAGCTGGCAGTTGAGGAGCACCCGCCCGCCTATTTGTCTCTGTGACAGAACGAGAGGAGGTTGCACGTGGTCCGTAGGCTCCAGGTACTTGAGCTGCGACCTGTGCCGCTGTCACAGCGCTTGTAGACGGTGCTGGTGTCATTTCAGGTACAGTGGACATAGTGTAGGTCAATGGTCCACTGGTGATGATGGTGCATTGTGGACGGCGATCAAAACGACTGCCAGAACCCGTGGGTGGCATTCTTGGTTTAAGCAAGCTGAGAAGGAGGCCATACCATGTACTATATGAACGAATCCCTCATGTTTCCCGAAAAGGCTGGAACACAATCAAGCTGTCTTCGTAGTAGATAGCTTGCGGTAGTATTGGCGAGGCTGAGACCCAAAGATTGCGCCTTGCTTGGAACGCCCGCTTAGCCATGTTCAATGCTTATTCTTGGGTGCGCCACCATGCACTCAGTTTCGCAAAAGGAACACACAGGTAGCCTGATAATTGCATATCACGAAGGCCTACATGTGAAGACGAGGGTGCAGCTCCAAAAATGGCCTCTTTGAGGCGCCAAATGGAGGTCCGTTCTGCGTTCAGCTCGATTCACAACCAAATCAATTGCGTGGTATACGCTCCATTGCTCAGAACCAATGCATACGTCTTACTCTATAATTGAAATAGATACAGCTTCGTCTATTCGCCAAAAGTAAGCATACTTTAAAAGCCATAAGTAGATATATATTATACCCGACTGGTCTCATCGAATGATCACAAACGTTGTACTAGCTGAGTTACTCGTTTCCACTACCATGATCGCCAATCATTATCCTATTATATATGGTCTTAGCATATATACGCAACAAATGAGAGGACTTGCAAACCAACACCAAGCCATTCTAAAACGAAAGAAGCTCCGAAAGATCAAAGCTAGCCCCCAAATCCGCGAACCAACTAGTGAAGATATCCGTGGCACCTGGGGGGATTCCTACAAACATGCCCAGAACAGTGACCACAGTTGGAAGAAAAGGGAGGACTTTCGATAGTCCAGATTTCTTCTTCCTGATCTCCTGACTAACTTCAGTGCCAACGGGACGCTGAAGACTAACCTGTTCATGCTGGACTCGCATCAACCGCGCTGACTCCGCCTCCCAGTCTTGTTGAATCTGTCGCTTCATAGCCCTGTCGTTATCTAGCAGGTCCTGCTTCAGCCTTTCCAATGAGGCGAGTTCGTCCTGGTACTGTTGTTTTAATTTGTCTAGACTGTTGCTCACGTATGCTCCCGCGTCGGTGTCGTCCAATTGTTTTCCCTCGTCGACCAGTTCCTTTTGTAACTGTAACACTACCGTTTCCTTTTGCAGAAGCTGACTGACAAGGCTGACTGCGGAAGGACGGTCGCCGTGGAAGCGGCTGATATTTGAACCATGTCCCAACATGTAGGCCCAGAACTTGTTTTTCAGCTGGCATTCCCTGTCGGCACCAGTAGGGGGGTCGATTTCCTTCCATCTTGATGTGATTAGAAGGACATTACTGAGTGCATTTTGCCCGCAGATCTTTTTGAAGATCTCAAATGTCTTTACCGAAGATCGACTATAACGAACATCGGTAATTCGATGGATGTAGATAACGCCTTTCAGCTGAACACCAAGCTCATATTGAGCGGAGAGGATCTTTGCAATCTCTGTGAGAATCTCACTATCCGTTCTCTCCGTATCGTCGAACCCGGGTGTATCTATCAGCATAATTTTACTCTGGCCGATTGTAACCGGAATCAACGAGCATTCTTGAGTGCCTGTATGGTATAAGCAAGATTCTCTAGCTAAAACAGTCGCAACTTACAAGAGTCCAGAGCAGAGCCCTCCTTCACCACATCTCTTCCAGCAAGCTGATTGATGAAGTAGCTCTTTCCCGCTCCAGTGACACCCATCACCACAATCATACTAGGGACTGATCTGTGTTCGGCCATTTCAGAAACAAGGTCTTTGACAGGTTTTAAAAGATAAGTAAGAGATGCGGTTGGGCCGACAACGAAATAAACGTGTATTTTGTTCACCAATCAAAGTAAAGACTCCTTTGGTAAGAAAGGAAAACCAGAGAAGCTCATCATGAGGCCCTTTTATGCCCAAACAATTCCCGATGGTTTTCATGGTTCGGAAATCAAACGTTGGTCCACAAGGCTGAACATCTAGATCTATCGACCAAAGCGGTTCTGTACATAGATGCAGCTGGATTACTTGCGGCTGCGAAATGGCTGGGATACATAGCCCCTGTGGCTCTCCACAGCCGCTGTATTCCCCCCATTCTGATCCGGTATGCATGAAAATATTGAATATGCAAGCCCATCACCTTTCCAGCGCTTGCGTGCTATTGTTAGTAGGTTTCATCCTTTGGCATACCCTCGATGCTAGGTAGAACGCAGTCTGTGCGCCCTCCGCCTCGACAAGGCTGAACATGATCTTGGACGGGGTTTTCGTCTCCCCCTCGTGCCCTCCTTACAAGGTCAAAAGGCTGAAATACTCTTCCTTTTCACGAAGTTGGTATTTCAAACCTCCTAGAGAAACCTATCGAAACTTAACTTGATAGTAAGCGCCGGGACTATGGCATCCGAAATTGTTGTAGGAATCGATTTTGGTACGACGTAAGTAAACCTCACTTAAGTGTTTCACTTGGTAGAGTAGTCTATACTGACAGGTTGCAGATATTCTGGAGTCTCTTGGGCCGTCAACGGAGGCGCCAAAACGGTTAGAGTCATCAACGACTGGCCAAATCCGAGCTCTACTGTCGCAACATCCGATAAGGTTCCCACTATAATTTCTTATCAAGACGATGGTTCCGTGCAATGGGGCTTCTCCGTCGACAACATAAAAAAGGACAGCTTTCGGTGGATCAAATTACTCCTCGATCCAAAAAACCAAGTTGGGAAAAAGTCTGAAGCCGTGTTGACCTCAACCAAGTTACTCAACACGTTGAGTAAGACTGCCGAGGAAGTTGCTGCAGACTATCTGCGAATGGTCTGGAAATATACCAAGGAAGACATCCAGAAAGTTCGTGGAGATGACTGGGAGTCAATCTATACAATGAAAGTTGTTCTAACTGTTCCCGCGATTTGGTCACCAGTTGCGAAGGACAAAACATTGAAAATTGCCCGAAAAGCAGGACTGCCGCAGAACATCGACCTTGTCTCCGAGCCAGAAGCCGCCGCGCTGGCGGTACTGAAAGAGAAGAACGACGATGACGAATCACTGAAAATTGGAGATTGCTTTGTGGTCTGCGATGCGGGTGGAGGGACTGTTGATCTGATTAGCTACAAGATCGTGGGCCTCGATCCTTTAGCGGTAGAGGAGTGCGTAGTTGGGGATGGTAAGCTATATGACCACCCAGGCAGGCTACATTCGGTAAGGACTGACCCAACGTGAAGGCGGACTTTGTGGATCTGTCTACCTAGATCAAGCCTTCGAGAGATACATCAAAACCATAGTCGGTGAAGACGAATGGAAGCGGATCAGGGATAAGTCAAAGAAGAAAATGATGAAGGAGTTCGAGGAGTCGATAAAGCGCTGTTACGCAGGGGATAATCAAGAATACTCGGTCGACCTTCAAGGAGTAGATGATAACCCTCAAGAGGGTATAGACGATGACACCATCACTCTCAAGCCGTAAGTCTTTGTCTGGGCCTGTCTTCTGTGCTAACTCGACTTCAGCTCTGTCCTGCAGACAGTGTTTGATCACGTCATTGGCCAGATTATGCGACTTATCGAGAAACAAATCGATGAGGCACAGGAAAAGGGGAATCGGGTTAAGGTAATGAGCGACACAGTCGTGATGTAGACGAAGGTGCTAATGCATTCAGGCGATATTGCTTGTTGGAGGTTTCGGAACAAATCGATACATGCATCGCCAGCTCAAAGATGCGCACAAAAGATCTGGGATTCAAGTACTCCAAAATAACGGAGCGTGAGTGTTGCCATCGACAAAGATCTGAGCTCTATTAATATCTGATCTTAGATGGTCCTCGATTTGCCGCGGTGCAACGCTCTGGGGTTTGGAAAATTCTAAGCATAACCCATCGCCGAAGAAAACAGTGCGCGCACGTATCGCACGATACAGCTATGGTGTCCAATTCGCGTGCGTTTTCGATGAGTCGAAGGGACACAAATGGGAAGACAGGAGACGATCACCTGATGGTACATGGCGGGCAATCAACCAGATGGGATGGCTGCTGGAGAAGGGAGATAAGGTGGAAGAAGGCAAAATTCTGCACATACCATTGACAGCAAACATCCAGGTCGGACTGCTTAGCACAGGGATGCGATACTTCTCTGATGAATTGTATTACTGTGCCGACGACGACCCTCCTTCGAGGAAAGAGATTGGTAGGCTATCATATCTTGCGTTCCTCACCAGACTCCCATACTAATGAATGTGATAGGCGTCAAGCAGCTCTGCAAGTTAGAATACGGAATAAAATGCTCAAAGCTATGGCGGGAAGCAAGCTATCGAGATCCCAACACAAATGAGAAGTGGAGGAATGCCACATTTGATCTTTTTATTGCTCTTGATAGCGCCACGCTAGTTTTCTTTGTTAGCTATAAGGATGAACCTGTTGCTTACACTGAGGCCAAGTACAAGGAAGATTTTAATTAGTTATAATATTGTTGATATAACAAATGGCTTTCCTATTGTATTCATGTGGATTACAGTCGTGGATATATATTAGCGTAACTACATTAGGAACAGTTTCTTCCATATCATTGTGTAGAGATAGAAGACCTGCAAATTATCATGTGTTACTAGCTACATTGTAACTCCCTATAATAAGGAAACTTTTAATCATGTCCTTGCGCAGCCCTAGTAGAGTTATCGTAGGTGCATATCATTCTGCATTCCTGCCTATACAGCTATAGTGCGTGAGGATACGTGAGAATGTATAGGGATATGTAAAGATATGTGATAATACACCAAGATATCCTTAGATACTTTGAATAGCCCTGGATTCCTATATATGCATTAGCAAAACTTTAAGAATATATCTATTTATCGCCTTTGATACGTCAAACATAAAGTATATTAGGAAAATATAGGGATATTCACATAGATTGTTACTAGTTTGAAGATAATATGTCTCATATAACTATCACTAGGCTGACAAATAGCATAAATGCAGCTAACTGAAATGTCAAGCTTCTCAGAAATGAGAAGATTCTCACCCAAGTCAAGTAAAAGAATAGGGTGAATATACAGCACTGCATCCTCAAGCCTACTTAAGCACAATATTAATGACCTTCAGATTGCCTTATAACTGAGCTGCCTCTAGCTTGACCCATAACGGGGGCTTCGTCATCGAATGAAATACCTTCATCGGCTTCATCCGGCCATCGAACCCCCAAACATTGTTTTCCTTCTCGTAATCGTCCCTGTCAAGCTGGAATTCGAAATGCCAAAGGATGTGGGCAGCAATAAGGCGCATCTCCATCAAAGCGAGGTTTTTGCCAATGCACACCCTAGGTCCTGTTCCGAATGGCAAGGAAGCGCTGAGACGATCGCTCGCATACTTTTCGTTCTTTTCCAGCCAGCGTTCAGGGTGAAATTCATCTGGATCTCTGAAACTCAAATGCGAGTGGGTGGAGGACCAAGGTGAAACAGCGACTGTTATTCCGGCGGGAACGTAGTAGCCATCAATAGTAGCACCACCTGGGGGAACTATGCGTTGTTGACTCGCGGGAGAGGGTGGAAACAAGCGAAGCGCCTCGTTTATGGTTGCATCGAGAAATCGAAGATCTTTGACTTTGTCCCATCGGATGTCTTCGGGTGACTTGAAAGCGTTTCGAACTTCATCCATTAGTCGAGAATACACAGCTTGGTGCGTGAGCACAAAATATGTCCAACCAGTGAGCGCAGTTGCCGTAGTATCAGTGCCCGCGCTGATGAACAAAGCTATGTTTAGAACAATTTCCGTCTGTGAGAGGGACTTCTTGGATTCGTTTTTTAAAATGTGATAAATGAAATCCGCGTGTTCTCGGTCCGGGTCTTCAAGACGGCGCATCGTCTTCTCGCGCGAATTACTCAAATGAACCACCCTCCAAGTCGCCGCCGACTTGGGAACCAAAAGCCAGGACATTAGGAACTCAATCCATGTACCGACACCACAAATCCGTCTTATCGCTTGAGTATACGTTGCGGCTACAAAGACGTTTATGACAGACGTTGACCATTCTGTTGTGGATTCCTGATCTAGGCATCCGAAAGGCTCTGCAAAGCACAGATCGCCTATCGCATCAAATGCAAGATATGTGTCTGTTCCATTGATTAACCCACGTGGAACAGCATTGGACGGGCTAGGAAGAGCCTACACCAATCGGGAATGTTGACGCTTTTCTTCTTCGTTGCCATTTCCTGTAGACTTGCCACAAATCGACAGATATGAACCTGAAGCAAAGACTCTAGCTGTACGAGTGCGCTATTCGTAAACAGATAGCCTAACGCTCTGCGTTGACGTGCGTGGTCTTGATTCAGAGCTAGACTCACACCCGTCTGCCCGTCTACGTTTCCCACAGCTCCAAGAAATATAGGGCTCTTTTCCATGTTCAGGCCATTCTTCTGTATAATTATCAGCTTTCATACAATTGAGAGATGAAAGGTCACGCCAAGCACCCACACGAAGGCCGTAAATGGCTTCTCGAGCTTCCACGCTGACGAAACTGAGCTCGTTGGGAGACACGCGCACAACTGGTCCGTATTTCTCATGCAACGATCGGTAATATATATGCTGCTTGCCTCTGACCAGCGCCCACGCGGCAGGAAGTTCTGACACTCTGTTGATCCATGGACCGGGAGCAGATCGCAACGCATGGAAGAAAACGTTGCTGAATATGTTATAGGCTAGAAGAGCGGCGACCTACTTATGGTGAGTGAAGACTTTTGGGGGAAAATGCATGGCTCACCAAAACAAAGATCGCAGCCAGCAGTGTAGCCAGAGAGATAGTATTGGTCAGCATATTTGGCCGTGCTAGATAGGTATTGAGCTATACAGTGAGCTTTTACTTTGTTCAATGGTCAATCTTCATACTACTGTGCTTTTCTTGAAGTCTTTATTAGTGTTGTGCTGCATTCATTCTTCCAATCCCTGTCATGACATCAGCAGCCCGGGTGGGGTTCCAAAGTGATTTAATTACTACAGATAGGCCTTAGCGGCCGCCATTAGCATGCATCAGTCCCCCCGGTGTTGCACGTCACTTAACTAAAAGCTCAGGCGTGTTTCCAATACGAACTACCGAGTAATCGTGCTCAAATTCACTCAGCGTCCATTTGATAGAATTTCTTGATCACAAGTTCATCGGGGTTTTCATAGAAATGACATCAATGATCACCGCCGGAGCAGCCCCTCTTCACACTCTTCTCTTCGAAAGCAAATGAGTTTGGAAGATTTATCTGCACAATACAACACGATGAGGGTGGATGTACGGAAACGAGTGTCCATTCTCGGCGCCGGCGCTGCAGGATTAGCCCTCGCCATCGATCTTCAAAGCCGCGGCACACAGGTACTTGTGTATTCCCACCCCGATCACCTCCGACACGTCAATGCCATTGAGAAAAATGGCTGTCTCACTGTCAGTGGATTGTTGCAAGGTCACGCGAAGTTAGACTTCTGTACGAATATGGCAGCGGCCATTAAATTCTCGAACATGATCATCCTCACCGTTCCCTCAACCGGACAAGAGACCTTGCTAGGAGAGCTTCGAAATTTCGCCCTCCATCTACATACCATCATAGCTATACCTGGAAATCTCTTCTCCCTGGTTGCCGATCTGGATGTAGGATGCGTCGTCGAAACAAATCTATCTCCATATTCGTGTCGAATGAACGGCAGTGACCTCAAGATTCTGGGACAGAAGAATCAATTATTTGTGGCCGCGTCGAAGACAAACTTGAGCCAGGATTTCTACGAAGAGATCGAAAGAACGCTTCCAGTGGAACTTTGCTGGTGCAGCAGTGTCATTGAAGTCTGTCTACTCAACATCAACGGCGTATTTCACCCCCTAATGATGCTATTGAACGCTGGCCGCATCGAGAGCACGGATGGGGAGTTCTTCATATATCGCGACGGATTGACGCCCTCGGTTTCCAATGCAATGGTTGCGGTTGATCGGGTGCGCATGCAAATTGGTGACGCGTTGGGACTTGAGCTGAAGAGTGCACTGGAAGTGTCGAACGAGTGTTACAGTCAAAATTTTATCAGTCTGGTTGACCTTGCTCGAAATTCGGATCCACACAATACGCTGAAAGCACCACCTACTCTCGAGCATAGAAATATTTCCGAGGATGTACCTGACCTGTTGGCTTGCTGGCTGAGCTTGGCGGAAAAGCTCGGGATAGATGCATCGCCTATCAAAGCTGTGATAGTGCTGATTCATATGGCGACTGGGGTGGACTACTTGGAGGCTGGGCGAAACCTACGAAAGCTACGTCTAGAGAACGTATCGCGGGAAGAGCTCGTGAAAAGATTCAAGGCTCGGAAGAAGGTGGCACAGATAAGACTGCCAGTAGAGTCATTTTCATCGTCCGAAAAAATGGTCATGAGCCGATTGTGATGGCATCACATAACTCTGGTGTTAGATTGCAATCACGCAAAGAAATCATAGCCAATCCACTTGACCTAGCGCGCAATATTATATTTATTTCCTCACAAGGTGATTTGGAAGAGCCTAACGTGCCGGATTTTAGCACCATAAGCACCGAATATCATAGGCACGGGTGCAAATGCCAACGTGATAAAAGCGAGAAGAGTGTTTCCCCACCCCCACCCCAACGATTTGTACAAGTCCACGCCCCCCAGAGGGATAAGCGCCCCTGCAAGACCTCTCAATACAGCATTCGCGCCTATAACACTGGCAGCATAACCCTCAAAAGCATCGATGAGGTATGTCTGAATGCCTGTGAAGATCAAGATCGATCCGAAACCTGTAATGGCCGTTCCAATCTGAGGAACTATCCAGTGAACATGCTTTTCCGCTGTCCAGCCGTATATAAACAGCCCAATAGGAAAGGTCAGTGCTCCAGGCAGAGTGATGATGAGCGGCAGGCGGTCTTCAGGCGTGACAGTTTTCCCCATCGCAGTTCGCAGTCTCAATGTTCGGTCACTAAATTTCCCGATAAAGAATAGGCCAGCCAAAGTTCCCAAGCCACCAGCAAGAAATACGAGGCCTGCCTCAAATGTGGTATATCCGTATACCTCCTCAAAGACGAATGAGTAGGTAGTGAATAAAAGGTAAAGGGTTCCATAGAGGATAGCGATATATGTGCACAATATGGTGACCATTGGACAGAGAATGAGCATCTTAGTTGGCCGGAGGATGCTGTGTTTGAATATTTGCTTCATCGTCACATCCGACGCAAGCTTGGAGTGATATCTGTCGTCTCCAGTTTCTTTCCTGATTCTCGCCGCTTTCCTTTCCAGTAATACGGGTGGGTATGTTTCCTTTAGGATAAAGAGCGCAGCGATTGCGATGACACCGGTCTGTCTAGTATCAAAAATTGTGTTATAGGTAATAGGACGCGGCCGCATGGCCGCATATTACTCACCACAATGGCAACAATCCAGAACATCCATCTCCATCCAGCTCGCTCGGTTACATAGCCACCGATAATCGGGCCAATAGTTGGTCCGAGTATGGTTCCCACCGCCCAAATCGATACAGCTCTACCTCGTTCCTCTCGTGGTACAAGATCAGCGATAGATCCTGGGCCGATCGTGATGGTAGCCACACCAACAAACCCAGACAAAAATCGAAATGCCAGCAGCATCGATGCGCTCTGAGAAACAGCGCAGAGTATTATAAAGGCAATGAATAGTACATTTGTGACGTGGTAAACAGGCACTCGGCCGTAGATTTCACTCAAGGGCGCAAGTACAAGCGTTCCTGACGAAAAGCCTAGCACGAAAATGGAGACCACGAATGTCGGAAATAGCGTTGAGGTTGTGTGGAAATCTTCGGATACGAGAGTGACGGCTGGTGCAAGCATCGAAGACACAAGAGGACTGGTCGGATTAGTTGACGACTTAATGATAAGATATCCATCCAATGACAGCAAAAGAACTCACACCAAAAAGCTGATGAGCGAGATAATGAGGATCTGAGCCCATTTCTTCTTCCCTGGCCAGTTGAGGGGATTCTGTGCATCTTCATCTTCAGGCTCATCCCATGAAACTGCAAAGTCAGAGTGTGTCCATTGAATGGCACCTTCTGACTTGGCGTCTGCTTGATATATCGATGTTGGCATAGTATGTTGTGAGTTACACGTAGAACGAGAGAGAGAAAAACGCAGGTGGCTTCGACATCACATGGGAAAAGACCTAATTCGGGTTTGAAATTGTGACACCCGTCGCTAATGCGAGCAGAAAATGATTGGCTCTGTATACGAGGGGCCTGTTTCAGCGATACTTCGGGTCTGCCTCGTTTTTAATTACGACATACGTCAGTTATTCCAATTCGTAAATGTCTCAATGACTTGGCGGGTCTGAACTCTGCAGGCTAAGAGTCAACTATGTATCATTTCAGAGGAATTTCCACTAAATGTCATCTCTATTCCAGTACACAGATGAACTCCTATGCGGTGCTTTTATACACAGGCGGTCTACTCGAACAGCCTATCTCCTGAAGGCTACCGTGACAAGCAATTCCATATCCATATGAATACCATTGTCTGTCACCAATTTGTTCCACTCTGCTTTCATCTCTTCCCTAGCACGAGGACGCAAGCTGAGAGGGATGCCGCCATATGTTTTTCCAGAAGAGCTCGTATCCAGCCAATCAATCATTTCGTCGGCGTCCTTAGTTGACTTGACAATCTTGTTGATAAAGAATCTCTTGTCGGACAAGTCGGCATTGTCCAGGAGGTCCTCCAACTCTTTCTGCTTTAGGAACTTTGGGGGGCTTTCTTCTGGGTATCGTTGATATGGCTCTCTCGATAGTACGTCTGCTTTGATTCTCTCTTGCGCCGTGAGATAGTCGCCAGATCCACCTGAGATACCAAGTCGGCCGCCGGGCTTCAACACTCGCGCGAACTCCTTGATCGCGGCGGGTTGATCTTGCACCCAGTGCAGAGTCGAGTTAACGAAAACAGCATCAAAGCTGCCGGCTGGAAACTGAGATAATTCCTCGGCCTTGCCCACGTGATATGATAGATTTGGCCGCGTTTTCTGTTGTGCGAGGGTAATGCGCTCCTTGCTGGGATCGATGCCAACCACACTTCCCTTTTCCTCGACGAGATCTGCCAAATGCGATGTTATATCTCCGGGGCCGCAACCAACATCCAGAACTTGCATGCCAGAGTTGATGCCCAATTTTTCGAGAAGGAACGCGCTTGCGCCGACTTGTGTTTTATTGAGCAGAGTATAACCTCGAGCCAGTTCTTCCGTGTCTGCCATCGCGCTGCTAAGAAGTCGGGTTGAAGTGTTAGATCAAGAGGCTCAACGGACAGAGCAAAATTTTATATTTAACACATTTCACTAGGCGTAATAAAATAGACGCTACTCGGTCTCATACCGTAAGGTGATGATACTGTAGACTGAATGTTTGATCTCCGAATACCGTGCTGCCCAGTGTCTAGTACTTCGTATTGCGTGCCCATGTCAAGGATAGATCGCTACCGGTAGACTAATTACTTAGCAGCGAGTCATAGTTATGCGAGCGGCCACTACGTCTACAGCAATCTATCTATGTGCGCTAAAGTGCGCAAACCTGCGCATTCTCCACAAGTTAGTTTCGCCCAGATACACGCTACGTGTTGAAGCCCGAGGCAGTGAAGATGCCCAGTCTTGGTTTCAACAACGGCGCTTGAAATGGATGGCCAGTGTACGAAATAGTAGAGGCGGGAAAAGACGACTAGATTGTCACAAGTTGTGCCGAACAGGTGTTCGGATTAATGCTATTTGGCCTTGAGACGTTGGTATTGACTATGCTATGGGCTATAGCGCAAGTAGCATAGATTGGTATCAGTACTCCGTATTCTTATGACAGCTTCGCTCTCCAAAATGGAAAGCATATTGGCTACCATTAATTAATGGGTAACCAAGCCACCTCCATCTGAGCAAATGCTGTCACTGCTCATGTTTCAGATTGTCACTCCTCTAGTAGGAATTCTTCAAAGATTATTATTCATGGGAGGCGTGCAGCTTGCTACTTCAATGCTGATCTTTCAGGCGACGTATATCAGAGGTATCTAACTTTCTTCAATTCATCTTATCATTTGGTTATAGTCGAGAGTCCCCAACCTGTCGGCTTGTGGTGTAAATGTTTGACACCCCGCGGGAAAGGCTTAGGAATGCCCGTGTAACTTCAAAATCGACTTATTCAGGTCTACAATTCGTTGTTTTCACGTCTTTTCCGCTGCAATATTGATCTGCTGTTGTTGTTCAGTTGCCATCTACAACTGGCGCAGAATAGTACATGAAATTGAAGCAATTGTTAAAGGCTGCAAGCATAACGCAGTCTAACGAAATAGCTTGCTGGCAAGGTCTGATAACATTACAAGAGCTATTATTTGGCAATATGGCTCGCCGCAGGAAGATATTCTTGCTAATATTGAACTTGTTAGTTATTCTGTTGAAGTAGACGCGAAGACTAAGCTTCCGGAGATTTTCGGCGTACTAGTGTGTGCCTTCGAAAACGAACAAGTTCTAAGAGGGTGTGAGTGGACGATGCGATCCAGATCATCACGGAAGGATTATGGAAGGATCACCTAAGGATCAAAGGATTTAGAGTTAAATGCTTCGACTCATGCTTGATTGCACTTAAAGCAGACATTGGCGGCAGAGCCTTTGACTTCGAAAAGTGTCACCTAATAAACTTGATTCTAGGTTGTTTACCTGAGACTTTATAAACTAAAAGATTGAAGTAGTGAAATTAAGGTTTACTTAGCTCTATGTCCCCTACTTTGTCCTCCTAATTCTATTAGTCCAATTATAGATTATCCCTGGAGCCCCATCTATAATAAGTGTGCATAACTTGTAGGTAACACACTATCAGCGACTGGAGTGAAAATCGACTCATCCTTACACTGTGCGAGAATATAAAAAAACAGTCATAGATAAATAGTACTCTCGATGATGACCTTTTGCGATGCATGTTTCCATATTCAAGAATATAACTCAAACTGCTCTCCCCCGTTTCGTAAGAGGGTTCACTTTGTTCGTACCATCTATACCTTACATTCGAAACAATTGTTAAGATAGTATAAGCTTTTGTCATGATCATTGTGCAGAGTCATTATGTATTGATCAGCATCGTCCTTTCAGCCAGGCTATACCGCTAACACATGGTCTCAGAAAGCAATACTCAATGAACTGGCACACTGACCAATAATGCAGCAAGGCTCAACGATTACTAGAGGGCGCCCGGAGCCGATCGAGCCGAAAGCACATAAGCGAATCTGACTCCACATTTTACCAAGAGAAGAGGCAACAAGGCGCAGCAGATGTTCATAACCATGAATGAGGATACAGTAAGACAAAATCTTAACTAGATTTGGGTATTACATGATCACACTTCACTGAAGAAAAAACTTGGTATTTATGTCTGAGATTATCGTTTCTCCAATTAGGAATTGTTAGTCAAATAATTCTGTCTTCGAACGATAATTGGTAGTCATATGATGAGGACCACGTAATGCGATATGAGTAAACTTTACGTTGTGTCTATGTGGCTGTTCTCGAGCTAGTTCCGCCCAACAGCCAGACCGAAACTCTGTCACGATGTAAGCCTGAGCTGAATGCGATTATCTGAAGCTTTTGGAGAGTACCACAGAATGTACGGAATACAAAACCACGACCCACTTTCAACAGTTTGATTGGTAAGTTTGAAAGCTGAACAAAAGGCACGCGGCCTGAAAGATGTACCCCAAGTAGCTAGCCCAGGCAGGCCGAGCTGAAACGGTTTGCCTTCTTCTCAAAAGCACTTCTAAGAAAATGGTCTTGAGATCCGATATAAAGAGGTCTTCTTCTCCGCAAATTCGAGAGACAATTGACCTGTTAATACATGCAAACTCTTCTTTGAGCTTTAGGACCAACATTTTATCACGATGTCTACCAATTATAAAGGATCCAATCCACCAAAGGTCATCGAGACTGAAGTCTTGATAGTTGGCTCAGGGCCGATTGGAGCTACGTATGCCCGCAAGCTTGTCGATGGCGGTGCCAAAGTTTTGATGGTAGAAATTGGTGAGCAGTAAGTGTCAATATTAGACAAAAATTCGTATTCGTTTCTAATTTTCCAGGGCGTCGAAATTGATCGGAGATCATAAGAAAAATAGCGTCGCAGTCCAAAAGGACATCAGTCTTTTCACCAAGTAAGTTTGATATCATAATGAAAGACTCAACCCAACGCCAACATTACTTTAGCTCTGTTCAAGGACAGCTATCCAAACTCTCAGTCGCAGTCGATCAACAGATGGACGAATATTTGAATCCAGTATCCTGGAGCCCCCCGTAAGTCGATCCAAGCTAGTTTGATGCAAGAGCTAGCGAAAACTTATATTCGCCAATAGTCCCAAAGCCTTCATCCATAATGGCCAGAATCCGAACCAGAACGCATATGATAACTTGCCTTCTGCAGCTGCCACTCGTGTGGTAGGCGGAATGGGTTCTCACTGGACTTGCTGCACTCCACGCCAATTTCCAGGAATCGAACGCTCAGACATCTATTCTGACGAAGAATGGGACACGCTGTATGACGAGGCTGAAGCCCTCTTCCATACCACGAGCACTGCCTATGACGATTCCATTCGCCATCAACTCGTGAAACATGTGCTCAACGACGCAGACAAAGACCGTGACTTCATCAGTATGCCGCTTGCAACACAGCGTAGTAAGGTGAATAAGGAATATCTCGAGTGGACAGCAACAGCGAATATCCTTGGTGATCTTGCTGAGCCGGGATACAAAGGTGGTCTCTTCGAGCTTCTAGCTCAACACCGGTGCACGAAGCTTCATAGAGATTCCGCGACTGGCCAGGTCAACGGCGCGTTGCTCAAGAATCTCCTCGCTGAGGAAAACGTGCTCGTCAAGGCGAAGAAATACGTTGTATGCGCCGGTGCCACGCTTACAGCAGGCATTCTTTTCAACTCTGATTTCCGCGCCGAAGGTGACTATCCTGCGTTGGTATGTATTCATCTGCCTAGATTTCCTCGTCAGCTTTCTCACCTTGACAGGGCCATTACCTCACTGAACAGCCAATGGCATTCTGTCAGGTTGTCCTGAAGCGCAAGCTTGTCGAAAACGTCATCAACGACCCGTACAACCTAGGCTGGACGGAGAAGGTCAAGAAGCACCAAGAGCAGTTCCCCAAGGATCCTCTGCCCTTCCCATTCAACGACCCGGACCCGCAGGTCTTCACGCCTCTTTCTGAGAAATACCCGTGGCACATGCAAATCCACCGCGACGCATTCGGATACGGCCAAGTCCCTGACGAAATCGACCAGCGGTTGATTGTTGATCTCCGTTTCTTCACTTTCGTAGAACCGAAGTACACATCCTTTGTAGAGTTCTCGGATACCATTCAGGATGCCTTTGGAATGCCTCAAGTACTTATCTCACTTCCCCTATACCTTATATGATGTTTTCAGTCTGACGAGCAATCTAGCCGACATTCCATTACAGCATCGACCAAGAGGCGGCTGATAGGACGCATGCAATGATGAAGGAGTATGTATAATCCAGTATCCTCTCACTTCATAGCTAACGATACATCAAAAGTATGGTTGATCTTGCTTCGCACCTCGGCGGCTTCCTCCCTGGCGCCGAACCGAAATACCTTGAACCGGGTTCGGCTCTTCACATCACCGGCACGTATCGTGCAGGCAAAGAGGATGACGGAAAGAGTGTTGTCGATCGTGATTGTAAAGTTTGGCGTCAAAACGACTTGTATCTTGGAGGCTGTGGTGTCATTCCTACACAGAATGCGTGTAACCCTACGCTGACGGCTGCGTGCTTTGCGATTGTTGGCGCAAAGAAGATTCTTGAAGAGTTGAAGGGGTGATTAGATTCTGTTGATTCGGGAGGGATAAGATTGGTCCTGTCGTGATGTGGAATATGGCTCGCTTGTTGTATTAGGGCAAATTGGTAGCTGATAGAGTTGCATTGTAGGAAAGGCTCAGTCATATATGAGCTGCATAAAGCCCAAATGAGATACTGTGGTGATTACCTTTCTAATCCAGCGTCTAGATGGTACTCGCCACGCGTCATCAATCCATTGCATAGTCAATATGTTCCCCAGATAAATGGAGCAGAGGGCGATATGATGTGGGCCTACGCTCCCAACTACCCGACCCTTGAGAAATGTACTCAAAGTGACCAAGCCGCTCTAATGCCAGAAAGAATCTCAAAGATTCTGCAGCAACCTTGAGGACCAGCCTCCATGTACAAGGGAAGCACTCAACGATTAAAGATTCACTGACAAGGGACTGTGTTCGAAATGGCGGGGTGTAGAGGTGTGCCAAATAGTAGTACCTACTAGTCAAAGTCCTAGTAATATTTATGAACCTTTTCGGAAAGCAGTCATGTTATGTACGCGCTTCCATTCTCGCCCATGCCTCACTCTCGACAATGGCGCTTTCACCGTACAATCATATAGTATATTATCATAAGCAGCTCCCAATCTCCATCTCACCCACTCTTCCCACCTCCCGCCTTCGGAGGGCTCCCTCCCCCAGTCCCACTACTCGTCTTCGGGCTTCCCTGGCTCCCACCCTCTTGGTCGCCCCTGGGCTTGCTTACATCGGGATTGCCCGGGCTCACATCCAGTGAATTGCCGCCCCCTTCTTGTTCAGCTGTTCTCTCTGCGCTTTCGGGACTCGTTTTACTCGCATCGAAAGCTGCATTGGAGGAAGCCACCGCATCGTCGCTGCCTGATTTGGAGTACTCATTGGAACCCGTGTCGATGGAGTCCTTGTCTTGCGTGTCCTTGCGTGGGAATCGTAGAGTGGGCGTGGTAGCGAGGTAGCGTGAATGAAGGGAAGATGAGGATGTGGGAAATTTGATTGCGCTTGTGCGGCAGACGGAAGGACGGGAGAGTAGATAGCGAAACATGGTGGCGGCGGTTCACTGAAGCTTGGAGGGGTGGTCGCTGCTTGGATGGGCGATTGATAGTCGAATGTTAGGGTAACTGTCAGATATCTTTTCGCCGAGTTTGGGGTCGAGACAGCAACGGTGGATCTGAACGGCTGGTGAATTGTGTGAAGCAAAAGTGTCTTAAGACAATGATGAGTTCACACGAAGGAGCTTGAGCTGGGACCAACCAGCGTGAGCGAAGACTGACGTCATTAAGGGCAATTTTAGCCGATGCTCAAAGTCACGTGGGTTAGTTAGTGTTCCACGCAAATCAAACTCGACCTCACTGTACGAAGTACAACACCAAGTGACGATTCGACAAAGGGCTTACGATACCGCCATGCATCGATGAAATAGTATCCATCAAGACGATATAATGTCACCACATTGCAGACTCGGCTATGTTTCCGTTATCTATGCGGCCTTTCACAACTGGACCGCTTCGGACGAAATGTCACTAACTGGTATCTCGTGACCTTTTGGCTGCAAGCTTTCAGACTCCCCATCTCGCTGTGTAGGGCTAATGCTTGCTCGAGATAGATTGAGCATCGAGGGACCAGGTTGCCGGGTGACGAGGAGGGATACAAAGTTCTGTCAACCAGAGTGTTGGAAAGGTAGTACTAGATCTTGCAGTACGTCAATCTAAACCACGCCAATTCATATATCTATCACGCAGGCGTACAGCACAGAATCTCATACCAATGACGAAACCATCGGCTCGATTGTTCGTTCCTTCGCTCACTCACACGCGCAGTACCACCAAGACACAAGTTACATCTTGAATTTCAAGATGAATTTGAACAAAGTAAATAAGATAATAGTCACGATACGGCAAAACACCAGCCATATCAATGCAGCCTCCGTCCAAACAGACGAGAGGAAAATCAAAATGCCACATCACACCGTGCGACACCACAACGCCATACCAATGCCGGAACCCCCCCCACAAGATAATGCATACGCGAAGGTTCCAAAATCGCCCACTACTCATCCCCGCTGATCATTCCGCCTCACATCCAGCCATTGCAGGCCCACTCAGCAGCGATCGGCCAGCCCAACACGACAGCGAAGAAAGGCACGAATCTACATGTCGAAAGTTAGCCAAGTATCCATAGCGAAACCAACGCGGGGATGACAACGTACGCTTTTCCCGTCCTGGCGAGTCTCTTGGGGTAAATGTTCCACACGACAGGGGCGGGCGTCATGGTAACTGGTCTCCGAGCGAAGGGGTGGGGCTCGGTTAGGTATTGGGATGCGTTGCGGAAGAAGGAGGTGCGGGGTGTTGCAGAAGGCATGTTGAAGGAAGTTATCGTGTTGGAGTTGTTGAGTCGAGAGCAGAGATGTCGAAATCCAAATCCAAGTCTTCGTTTTGTCTATCCGATGATATGTGATGGTAGCGATGGGTAAAGATGCTGAGTAGCGATATGCACAGTAGAGTTGAGTTGAGTTGAGCTGAGCTGAGCTGAGCTGAGTAGAGTAGAGTTGAGTAGACTTGAACCGATGGAGTGGAGATGGAAACCTGTACCACGACGCAGCCAGCAAGATATATACCAAAACCACACGAAGATCCCAACCCACCGTGTCAACAATTCCGCAGCCCATCCATCTCCGCGTCCCTAAGAAAAATAATCCAGTCATCCATCACACCACCGCCATCTCACCTGAGGAATACAACACTACCCAGCGTGCCAGCGTCCGTGCCGCATAACCTCAGCACACGCATTCTCAGGCGAGCCCACAAGCGGCGAGCGCCGCAGCCAGCCTGGACGGAACCGGGTAACGGGATGACGGATTGGGGAACGATAGCTTTGCAGATTGTCAATCTCACTCAGGGTCTGGGCACTTGTGGTGTAGTTGGAGGCGCGGACGGGCAGACTTGGCCTAGGGGTCGGAAGTGTAGGATGGGGTGGGGTGATGGGCTGGTCGCGAGATGGTGGTGTGATGGTTGGTCTCTTGCACACGCGAAGGATTGGATCGTCGGGTTGTCGGGAGAGGCCGATGGCGTGGTGAGTAAGCGACTTTACTTTGAGAAGTCAACCTCTACATGATGAACTTGACGGCTTCGCGAATGAGATGCGAGAATGAATATGGAAAGTTTAGTTTTGGTACTGTTTAATCTTACGTTGCTGAGTATTGTATGTTTCGCTGAAGGGAGAATCATCGCCAGGGCCAATGAAAACGCTTGAATATCAATATCCGTGAAAATAAGCGATAGTTTTGTGTTTTCATTGGTTGATACAATTCATATCGCTTGCATATTATCAAAGTCTATCTATTATCGACCTATTCATCTATACCCGTTATTTACTTGTATTTACATATACAATATCAACGACATCCCATCCTACAAATACAACCAGCATAAATCTCCCAGACACACTGACAAACTCCAAGCCAGAAACACATCTAACTCAGTAACAGGTCGTCCATACACCCCCTACTCCCCCTCCCTACCCAACTTTACAATCTCAGCCTGCTCCACCTCCCAAACGCCCGGTTCCCTCTTGCCCTCCAAACAATTCACCCCCGCCACAACCGCCGCCCTCCCCACTATCCCCGCATCCTGCGCCCAAGAGTCAACGAACCCCCTACCAAACCTCCCCAACAATCCCCCCACCCCCCTCAACACCGCCTCCATAGGCCTACTCTCCGTCCGCTCCCCCAACAGCACCCCCGGCCGCACAATAACGCAATGCTTAAACCCCAGCTCCTTAACCCGATCCTCGAGCTCGCCCTTCATAGCCGTGTACGCAACATATGAGCCTGAGTGAGCCTGAGCGGAAGAAACAAGAACATAGACGTCTACGCCGGCGGCCTTTGCGGCTTGCGCGAGTTCGAGGTTCAGATCGAAGTCGATTTTGCGCTGGTTGGCTAGGCCGCCGGCGGCAGCGCGCGTGGTGCCTAGGGCAGAGAAGAAGATGCGGGGGTGGGCTTTTGTGGGGAATTGGGTGGGCCAGGTCGATGGGTCGGTGGAGGTGAGGGGGACGAGTTTGGGGGAGGCGGTGGGGTTGGGAAGGTCGCGGCGGGTGTAGGCGTGTATTTGGGAGAAGGTAGGGTGGGAGAGGAGTTGGGATAGGATTTGGGAGCCCTGGTTTTGGTGTTAGTGGTGGGTTTTTGGGGTTGGAATGGGGGGACGGACGACGAGGCCGGTGCTTCCTACGAGGGCTGCAGTAGCCATTGTGGAGGGGGGTAGCTTTTGTGATTGGATAAAAGCAGCGTTTTGCCCTGAAAAGATATAGATATATGAATAGATTCGCTGCGGAGGAGAAAGCTATGGCGATGGCGGATTTCGAAACCTGCGAGGCATAACAGACATTCGTACGCCGAATTGCGCCGAGATCATGGCCGTTTCTGGCAAGCGGCACGGTCCGACAGCGGTTGAACTACCAATACGATGATTTTGACGAACACCATGATCTTCTAGCTCAATTAATGATGTTGATAGATTCTAGAGACAAATTCGCAAGAATTGTCTTATTAGATTTAGGTATCAAAGCTCAGATCAAGCCCCGCCTGGGTGGTTGACCCATAGTTATCAGCCGCAAAGTCACACGACCAATCAGAAAGCGGATGGGTGAATATCTGTACATTGTCCATGAGAAGATACAGCAATCAAACTACTACTGGAGCCAATAGCTCAACTTGGTCTTCTAGTCCAACTGGTAAATATTATATAACAGTTATCCTTGTATTGGATTTCCAACCAGATTGTTTTTTCTACGGCGTTGAGGCCACATAAACTTATATGCCGTGCATGATACACACATGTACCCGGTTCTACTTCGTATACCCCGTCGGCTACATTCACAGCGTAACAACGCCAGCCTCGACCACGCCCTCAGGTCCAATCAGCCCCTTAACCACTTCTTCTTCAACAGGTCTATCGACTCCCAAAATCATAAGCGCCTCCCTTCCCTCTCCCTCGGAATCAGTATCGGCATCAACATCGTCGTACAAAGGCGCCACATTCATAAAGTTGATATTTACACCCGCTTTACCAAGCCGATTTCCTACAAACCCGATTTTACCACAGGAGTCAAAATTCCTGCAGATCAACAACGTACCACGCGGTACAAATTCGCCTTTGAAGCGATCGAGGCGAGAGATGAAGGGTTTGTTTCCGGAGACGAACCCTTGAATCACTTGGTCTTCTTCCGAAGTGGCGGATTGCGCCTTGGAGGTTCGTGCCGCCGAGGGTGAATTGGAGCGCGAGACGTCGGAACGTGCGTGTGAGGTCGAGCGAGATGCTCGGGCTCGTAGTGTGATGAACGAACTGTATGGCTTGTCGTCGACATTCTCACGACTTCGTTGTTCGTTGATGAGTATGCCACGGTCTTTGGCCAATAGCTCGGCATTTACAATGTTAATACTCAATCCATCGGATGAAGTGATGGGTGTAAGAAGGCCTTTGACAAGCGCAGCAAAGAGTGGTTTTGTGGTTTGCAAGTTCGTCAAGGCGCCTTCGTAGGTAATGTCAAAGGTGGTACGGAAGCTTTTCACGTTGACTTGGCTCGAGTAGTGTTGTGTGTAGAGGCTGCCCATTTTCTCGACCAACGTAACAAAGGGTTGGAGGGTTCGGTACTCCTCGGGAAGGATGATGGGCGCATTGACTGCGGAGCGTGGCAGTTCGCCCGAAAGGATGGAGACGACTTGCTCGCAGACATCAATTGACACGTTCTCTTGTGCTTCCCTTGTGCTGGCTCCGAGATGGGGAGTCGCGACAACCTTGGGGTGCGCAATGAGTCGTGTTGCTGAGCTGTCGGCCTCTGGAGGCTCGGAGGTCCATACGTCAATCCCAGCGCCGGCGATAGTTCCAGCATTCAAAGCTTCGAGCAAGGAATCCTCATCAATCATTCCACCTCTTGCTACATTGAGAATCCGGGCTGTGGGTTTCATAGTAGCAAGTTCGGCTTTGGCAATCATGCCTTTGGTCGATGCAATCAATGGGGTATGCAGGGTCAAGAAGTCGGCTTCTTTGAGAAGTTCAGCAAGAGTTGGGAGAAGTGTGACCGATGCAGCTGCTGCGAGGGAAGGATTCGCATAAGGGTCGTAGGCTAGAAGACGCATGCCGAAGCCATTAGCTATACGGGCGACTGTGAGACCGACTATTTGGTATTAGTACAAGGCATTCAAGCACATGTGAGAGAAAAGGTACCTTTTCCCAGACCAACAATAGCAAGAGTTTTCCCCTTTGCCTCTACGCCTGTCAGCCGACTGCGCTCCCACTTCCCAGCCTTGATACTCGCAGACGCATCCCCGATATTTCTCGCAACAGCCATCAACACTCCAGTCATCAGCACGTGATCATCGGTGTTTTTCGCTGAAGCAACTCACAAGCGATGGTGTGTTCAGCCGCAGCATTGATATTCCCACTTGGACTATTCACCACAATGATGCCCAAACTAGTCGCAGTCTTGACATCCACATTGTCGACGCCAACGCCGGCCCTCGCTACAACCTTGAGTTTCTTCGCCGCATGCAGCAACTCCTCCGTCACCTTAGTTTCCGAGCGCACGATGAGAGCCTCGTAGTCGCCGATGATGTCTTTCAAATCAGAAGCAGAAAGGTCCTTCTTCTCGTCGACCGTGAAGCGGTCTTTGAGGAGGGCGAATCCATCTGGAGAAACCTTCTCTGGGATCAGGATCTTCGGTTTTTCTACGTATGTGGCGATGGCCATTGTGAGTATTACCAGTGGTCAGCTAGGAGGATGTTTGAAAGGCTATGAGAGGGAACAATATAGCAAAGGAAAGTTCTGAGGGGGGAGAGGGAGGAGGGGGGATTGTCAATGTGAATATTCAAAAGACGGAGGATCTGGCGGTGCACTAATATCGGGCAGGTACGCATGTGGTAGATAGTTTATGATGCAGGCGCCTGCCAAATCAGCGGCCGTTGCACTTTCCCTTTGTACTGAGGCGTTACTGTTGTAGGTTAGAGGAGGAGCTACCCCGCCCCCGCATCATCCCACGCATTACACCATTCACTTAGCCGTCAAACCGCCTCATCAAGCCAAGGCGAAGGTCGCTGTGAGATGTGATGGATGTGAAAAATGTGCGTGATGTCGTACTGCTGGGATAGTTGAGAGAGGAGGGTATGGGAGGTTGACTAGGCTTGGATGTCGAGGCGTCCAGGTGCGAAGTTGTTTGTTTGAGTGATATCTACTTATTACTTGGTGGCAGTGGGTACCCTCTAAACGGTTGCTGCACGTGATCTTGCAGCATGCACATCATTCATATGTGTGTGTGGGGGGTTACAACCGCTGATGCAGACGATGTGGTGGCCATCCATTGGAGGGCTGCAGCCTATCGCGCCCATGCATACATACACACATACATATATACATGCAGCATGTACACAGAAGGTATATACGTATGCGGGTGCGCATGGTGCAATCGTGTATATACATGTACGGTACTTGGCTTATCATTACCAGTTGGCTCGTGTCTTCAACTTTTCATTTTGCACAACCTCGATCCAATAGCCATCCGGATCTAGACCCATGTCAGCACCACGTCGTCGTGTAGGAGCAGGACGACTTACCCAGTACAAATGCAATGTTCTTCATCCTGCCATCCGTGAGACGCTTCTTCCAGTTGACCTTGTTCTCCTCAAACCGGGCACATGCAGCCTCCAGATCGTCGACCGTGATACAGATGTGTCCGAAACCCTGTGGCTCAGCGTTGCCGTCGTGATATTTGAAGTTGGGATCCTTCTCCGTGCCATAGTTCCATGTGAGCTCCAGTATTCCCTCCTGGCTAGCCGTCGGGCTGACTCCCTCCGGTGCGTTCCCATCGGCCGGTCCGTAGCCCAAAAAGTACAGGTTGAAGCCGTTCTGCTCATTCTCCATGGTGCGCTTGACCTGCATGCCCATGATGTCCTTGTAGAACTTGAGCGAAGCTTCCGCATCCTTGACGCGGAGCATGGTGTGGTTCATGCGATAGGTGCTCACATCCGTCTGTTTGACATGCTCGGTCGCCTCCAACGGCTGCTGTCCGATGACTTCGACCCAGTACTCGTCAGGGTCCAGCACGAACGCAATGTGCCGCATGCGCCCATCCGACAGCTTCTTCTGGAACTTGTACCCGGCGTCTTCTATCCGCTGGCACGCCGCCTGCAGATTGTCCACCGAGATGCACAAATGGCCGAAGCCGCGGTGGGGGTCCGTGTTGCCATTGACAATCTTGTAGTTGGGGTCGTTTTCGGTGCCGTAGTTGTGGGTGAGCTCGACGATGCCCTCGCGGTCTGTCCATTGGTTTCCATGCGATACAGCTTTGGGGCTGTCGTAGGCAAGGAAGTAGAGATCGAATTTGGCGTCGGGGTTGGGCAGTTTCTGGATCAGCTTCATGCCCAGGAACTCGTAGAACTCGATCGAGCGCTTGGGGTCCTTGACCCGCAGCCTGGCCCGTCAGACTTCTCATGATCTCTTGCAGCTGCTTCGGTTGGCATCGTGCCACTACTTACATGGAGTGATTAAGCTTGTACTTTGTTGGATCCGTCGCCATGGTGGCTAGTCCTCTGGCAAGACTATGATGATGATGATGATGATGGTGTCTTGTTGTTTGTGTAAGCTTGCTAGCAAGTGTAGGTGTGGTCCGTAGAGTGCGTCGGAAGAGAAGCATAAAGGGTAGAGAAGAGATCAACTATGATACAATAGACCGACAACGCAAGTATATCCCCTCTTTCTCCCAAGCCGTCATGACGTGCGGCAGAATGACTGGAGGTACGGCGGCAAAGCAGTCGAACAGCCCCACTGTCGGCTCTGGCTCGGAAAAGGAGCTCCCGATGTCTTATTACTGCACCTGTTCTAGCCGCTTTAGCTGCAGTCGGCCAGCTACTTATCCAAGCCATCACAGCTCTCGTGAGCCTTGTACGTTGCCACTGCAGCGCTCGGAAAGCATATGTTCGATCCAATATCCCACAACTTGGAGTCTTTGGGCTGCCAGCCATCAGCAAGGTGGCCCGAGCGTCGGCCAGGACTCCGCCGTCACCGCCGTTCGCCTTGAGTCTATGAGCTCTGCGCCGAGTTACAACAGACACATTATGCTGCGCCCATCAATAGATATATCGTCGTCCATCTCGCCAGCCCCTTCTTTGGCTTCTCTGCCATTTTCTGACTAACAGTCCGTGTTCTTCGCTCTGGCCAGCACCAGCAATACGTCGGAAAGGTGACGTTTCCAGGCGAAATTAGTGATACGTACTTGAGGTAGGCATCTCTACACCAAATTCCATCAGCGCCCATTTTCTTCGCGATACAACCAAAAAGAAACAAGTCATGGCTTTCTTTTTCTTACTCTATTTTTCCACCGCCATGTTTCTATTCGTTTACTCCGTTACCACCCCCCAGCAGCATTTATCCCAAAAACATCTGACCAAGATCTGACTGACCACCTCCACCAGCCCCCACTCGTCACCATGCTCAACGCCATCAAGCTCAGCGAGCTTCTCACCAAGAATGCCGACACAAAGCTCTACCCCCGGATATTGTAAGCCATAATCCCTCCCCTACCCACATATTTCCCCACCCCACTCACGTGCCCAGCATAATGTCCCCCAACGGCACTCTAATGGCTTACTCCACCCCCGTCGACATAAAGGAGCTCCGCGACCAAGCCGCCCTGATATCCATGGCCTGGAAAGAACACGCATCCGCAATATCTCCATCGACAACAACCCCAGCACCCCTGCAACACCAAGACCAAGACCAAGAGCAACAACCTCAACCCTCTCCAGCGCCGAAAACCCTAGAAACCCTCACCATAGAAACTAGCACCGCAAATATACTAATTCGCGCCATTCAACCGTCCCTCCTCCTAATCCTAGTCGGCTCCGTTCCCCCCTCGCGCTCCCGCAAGAAGGTCTTCAAGATAACCCCAGAGACCCGAAGCGCATCCCGGTATCCCCCAGACGGCACTTCTGCGCTTTCTTCTTCTTCGCTGGAAAGTACCTCTGCCAAAGGTCATGGTCAAGATGGGGATGTCGCGCCAGCACCAGCACCGACCCTGAAAAAGTCCTCGGCCTCAATTCAAAGCAACATGAGCGTGCGCGAACGCGACATTAAGCTCGGTGCACTGCACATCCAGCGCAAGAAATTGGGCGCATTGACAGCGTATTTGAGGAGGGATTTCGATGAGAAGGGGTTTGTTATGCCAGATGATTCGAGCTTTCCTTAGGGAGGAAGTGGATGGGGAGATTCGGGATTCAGGATCGAGGCTGGGGTTGGGATGGGGATCGAGTTTAAAGTTTATTACGTCTGAGGTCTATCTACTACGCCTTGTTGTGGAGCAGAGCGGAGCGGAGGGGTAGAAGGCGGAACGTTAACGTCGTGGCTGTACGGGGACAGTACGAGCACGTGGGGAAATCTAAGCGATGAGTTCTACCTCATGAGATTATAGTTCTCTAACTCTTGTTTGTCGGCAGGGGGGGCTCGTGCATGCATGCATGATTAGATGGATGGATGGATGGATGGATGGGGATGGATGCCACATGTCTACTTTTTCTTTCTCTTTCCTTTACACACAAGATTCCCATGTATTGCTCAAGTCATCCAAGTCAAGAACCATCACAGGGGAGCGCAGTGGCGTGGGCAACAAGTTTCGAATTCCCTCTTGGTCTATCCTCGCAGACAATCTATAAAATATATTCCCATCTACTACGTCTATCTTCACCACCACCACCACACATGCATACATACGCACAACGCACAAATCATCGAGCCGATCAACGAAAAACTCAAATCTAGTACACCTCAAGCACATACCGTCCCTCATCCTTGAGCGTCTCAATCTCCCTCCGACTGTCCACCTTCTTCGGCTTCGCCTCACCAGCACTAATACTCTTCGCCCGCGCCTCCGTCACAATCGCCTCCTGCAACACCTCAGTAACATCTGGCACGGGCCACGTCGGTCCGCAGAGATAGAAGCTGCCCTCGTCCCGCAAGTATGAGCGGCGAATGTCCGACAATGTCTGCCGCATACGGTCCTGAATGTAAATTTTCTGCGGCTGGTCGCGCGAGAAGGCGCGGCCGAGGAGGGTGATGATGCCTGCGTCTTGGTATGCCTCCCACTCTTCACCGTAGAGGTACTCTTCGCGTTGGTGGCGGGAGCCCATGTACAGGAGTACTTCGCCGATTTCGTGGCCTTGTTGTTTTTGGTAGGCGCGCTCTTGGACGAAGGCACGGAAGGGGGCGAGACCGGTTCCGAGACCGGCCATGATGATGGGGGCTGTGGTTTTGGGCGGCAGCTTCATCACAGAAGGCTTGACGGAGACGGTGACGGGGGCGCCGGGCTTCAGCGCGTTGAGGTAGCGCGTCGCCTGGCCGAAACGGTCTCGCTTCTTGGGGTCGACCCAGTTTACAGTGACGATGAGCAGGGAGACCGAAGTGGGTGTCACGTGTTGCGACGAGGCAATAGAATACTCGCGGCGCTTCATGGGGCTAACGATGCGTACAATGTCGTGGAAAGCCGGGTGGGCAGATGGGAACTCGAGTAGGACATCTGCGTAGGTGATGGTGTCGACTTCAGCGCGGCGCTTGAATTCTATAGCGCCTTCAGGGCCGCCAAGGGTGAGAAGCTCCTTCTTCTCGTTTTCATCATCAGCAAACTCGGCGAGAGCCTCGTAGAAACGCTTGGGCGGGCGACCAAAAATGTCAATGTTTTGCAAGAGAGACTGGTATACGGTGCGATTGACAAGAACGTTGGAATCGTCGCGAGACGGAACTTGGACAATCTCGTCCGCGTTCAAACCATACCACTTGATAAACTGTTCGACTTCACTCTTGTCGTTCTCTGCATGGATACCGAGGGCCTCGCCAATGGCGTACGTGACGCCAGAGTCGCCAAGGTCGAACTCGATGTGGAAGATGTTACGGTCATAAGTTTCCGGTGTCAGGCGGCGGTGCTCCTTGACGTGAACAATGGCAGTCTTAATTCCGAGATCCGGACGCAGGGCAGCTTCGGCGCCATAAGCTTCTTTGAAGACCAGGCCTTTGGCGGCAACGACCCACGATTGGAGGAATGTTGGTGGCTCAATTTCGGTGCGGTCAAAAGCGGTGAAGCTGTTGACGTTAAGATCGGATGGGAGCTGGATAAGCTGCACGTCTTCCTCCACAGTAGTCCACTCGATGGGGCATTCAATTTCGCGGAGAGCAGCTCCAAGCTCGCTAGTCAGCTTCTCAAAGACTTGCGGGCTGCCGTTGATGGCAGCCAGCTTAGACAGAGCCGAAGAAAGCAGATCTTCACGAGCAATCTTGAGGAAAGCAAGCTCCGTAAGGAAGGTTTCTAGGGAATGATCCTCGGTAACACTGTCGGATAGGGTTGGGTCGAGCACAAACAGCTCAATGTCCTTGTCCACGATAACCTTACGCAGGGCAGGAGAGAGCTTTTTCTCGACATCCTCATCCTTGACACCGGGCAACTTGACAATGATGGAGCTGTCGCACTTGACGCTGTTGAGGACGTCAAACTCTGTGAGCAAGCTCTCATCCCCAATGAAAGTGACATCTGCCTGCTCAACAGAATAGGGCGCCTCGATAGTGTAGTCAGCGTTGCGAATATCAGTGCGGACAGCACCGCCGCGGACGAGGTTGTCGTGAGCAGTGCGCACAAAGACATTCTTTGCAGAGTCGGCAGAGAAGAGCTTGCCGAGAGCGACAGGTGCACTGGCGGAAGGGGACTCGTCGAGGTCCCAGAAAGTGTACTGCTTGACGTCGGCCGTGTTGAGGATGTCGACGTACGAGCGGACTTCCTCAGACTGCGTCTTCTCGCCATAAATTTGCTGGAACACATCCAGAATGTTGCTGGGCGTCCATACTTGCTCCCTCGAGTATTTGATATCGGTAACTTCGATGTTCCGGTCAAACGCGAATTGAACAGTGGCTAGCACGTCGGAGTAGAGACGAGAATACTCTGCGACGTCAAACACGGCAGCTTCATCCTTGACCTGACCAAGGACAGCTACATTTTTGGTGCTCTTGGGGAGTGCCTCCAAGAAAGCCTCTTCCACAAAGGGGCGGTAGACGCGGACATTAATCACACCGAGCTTATCGCCGTCCTTTGCTAGGGCAGTGGCGACCTGGGCGGTCAAGGAAGCTTCGACGGTGCCGAAAACAACCAAGACGCTCTCGGGCTCCTCATGGCCGTAGTAATCGAAGAGTTTGTAGTCCTCGCCGAACTCATCGTTGAAGGCGTGGAGCAGACGCACGACGCGGCCAGCATTGTCCGAATGCTTCTTGTCGACCTCGGAAACGGCCTTGAGCACGGCCTGATAGCTGTTGTAGAGCCTGGCTTGGTCCAGAGTGTCCACCAATCGTGCCGTCTCACGACCAACACTGATGCCGTCGTAGGTATGGACTGTCGGGAGCACGCTCGAGAGGAGGGTCGCAAAGAGCGACATGTGCTGCGTCTCGAAGACGGAGGGACTGCAAACCAGGCCCAGACCCAGATCTTCAGCTAGCGTAAGGGAGGAGACATAGTCGGTGGCGAGGCCGGCGGAGTTGTAGTCGACAGCGGCAATATGGGCAGTGAGCGGGTTGGCGACGTTGTAGAGGAGCGACAGCTGGTCGAGGGCAGGGCGCAGGAAGTTGAGTGTTGCCGAGGACGCAACGATGGACTGCGGAATATGCCTCTTCTTCAGGTCGAAATCCTTTGAGAAGATGTAGCCCAGAGCAAAGCTTCCAGCGCCCGTCCGTGTCTCCAGCGATGTGACGCCCGTCTCGTATCCGAACGCATTCTTCTCGCCCTGTTCGTGCCAGAAGGCGATGGCCACGTCCAAGTCGAAAGACTCTGCCGAGTAGGCAAAAACCTTGTCGGAGAGCGTGTAGGCGACCTGCTGGACCAGTGTTTGCGCAGTTAGATAGGTGGGACCGCTGATCGACGCGAGGGCAATGTCCTGTCCAAAGGGCAGACTGGTCGACTTTTGGGAGAAGACCTTGGGCAGTTCTTCATGCTTTTGTTCTTGGGCCTGTAATCGCTCTGCGCCGGGCCCGGCTGACTCGAACTGTTGGAAATGCATCGAATCTGTCTGTCGTCTTCCTTTTCCTGCTCAGCCGCCAAGTGAGAGGCCGTGCTGTGGTGATAAGTGCTGAGGAAGGCACGAGGGAGGTGACTGCCTTTGGTGTTCAGCGAGGGAAGGTGCAATGGCGACGGCCAGAAAGAGTCCAGCGATATCGGCACAGCAATGGCCGAGGGCAATGTGGAAGGCGCTGCTGGGAGTCCATTGCGCCATGATTGGCCGTTTTCGCTGTTTTATTTGTTGTCGCTATGTTTTTTGCTGTTGAGAATGCCGTTAGCGTAGAGCACGCCATCGGGGTCTTGGCGTGGGCATATCTCGGGGCGGAGATAAGGCGGGACAGGATGACTAATGGACGCGCTTGTGCGAACGCGTGGGGTTACAATATGACCACAGCGGAGGTTACGGATAATCGATGTCGTCACGTGGTCGTCTACTGTGTTGATGTATTCACTGCCCTGCAAACCCCCTCTACATGTTGGATATATCTTTTGGCTCCAATACTATCGGGCATTTCAGACACTTCTGCCGATCAAGAGTTCGCTGCCTATTCAATCCTTCACCCATATGACTAACATTGGTGCTTACAGATAACTCCCTCTTGCCAGTGTTCATCTCCCCCAATGTACCTGAGGCATTCCCTCTCTCAAGCCCCTTTCTTTTCCACCATTCACAGCACCATATCCTTTGAAGACGTCAAATGGCTTTGTTGGCGACACGTTGCAAGGTGACGTCTTTTTACCGGGTACAGGTCCGCCGGTCCGAGCCATGCCCCATGGAATGCTTCTACCAGGCTCAGCAATCTTCGGGAAGCTAATCTCACCTTCTACGTCTGCGTATCACTATAGAATAGATTGGGAACCTACCTTACTCAGCCTAGTCCAGGCACACGAAACATTACATGCCCATAGATCTGACTCTCACTTGACGGGAGATCGGCCATTTACCATCAACATGCCTTGTTCCATCGTACTAGCACTGGCGCAGAAATCACAGAGTCTTCCTTTTCATCTACGTCCATATTACAGATAAGAGAAGGAATATCCAGCCCATGGCTTCCGACGATCAAAATGCAGATATAAAAGGAGTCACCCATATAATTCTTCTCGTCACAGCTACATCTAAACTCGCCAGAAGAAACCGTCAGCGTCAATCATGACACGACCATCTTTCCTTTCGGCTGCTGTCTTCGCAGCCACGGCCCTCGCCCAGGTGCCCGGTCCATTGACTCCGGAAGTTCACCCACCCATCACATCCTACAAGTGCACCTCATCCGCCGGCTGCACAGCCGTTAACAGCTCCATCGTCCTCGACTCCGCCTTCCGCTGGCTCCACAGCGTCGACGCCTACGACAACTGCGTAGAAGAGGGCTTCAGCAAAGAACTCTGCCCCGACGTGGAAACCTGTGCTAAGAACTGCGCCCTCGAAGGTGCCGACTACCCCAGCTACGGCATCCACGTCTCTGGCGACGAGCTGAAGCTCAATATCTACAAAACGGACCCTGCCACCAACATCACTACGTTGAGCAGCCCCAGAGTCTACCTATTGAAAGACGAAGAAACATACGACCATTTCAAGCTATTGAACCAGGAGTTTACCTTCGACGTCGACGTAAGCAAAGTACCATGCGGCATAAACGGCGCCCTCTACTTCAGCGAAATGAACGAAAACGGTGACAAAAATGAGCTCAACAAAGCCGGCGCAAAATACGGCACAGGCTACTGCGATGCCCAATGCCCCACCACCCCCTTCATCAAAGGCAAAGCCAATCTCAACAATACCTACGGCGCCTGCTGTAACGAAATGGATATCTGGGAAGCCAACCGCGCCGCGACATCCTATACACCGCACCCTTGCAACGCCACCCAGACTAACGAATGCAGCGGGGCAGACTGTGGCAACGGTGACGACCGCTACGTCGGCCTCTGCGACAAGGATGGCTGCGACTTGAATCCCTACCGCAACGGCGTGGAATCATACTACGGCACGGGCGCAAACTACACCGTGGACACCACTAAGCCCTTCACCATAGTCACGCAATTCCTCACCTCGGACAGTACGGCCAATGGAACCCTTACCGAGATCCGCCGCCTCTATGTGCAAAACGGCAAGGTGATTCAGAACGCAAAAGTCAATGTGCCCGGGCTTGACCCCACGGATAGTATCACGGACGACTACTGCACCAAGCAGAGCACCGTGTTCGACGGCAAAAACGACATGGAGCGGCAAGGGGGTCTGACGCAGATGGGCAAGGCCTTTGCGAGGGGTATGGTTCTTGCATTTGCGATCTGGGACGATGCGGGCAGCTTTATGGGGTGGTTGGATCAGGATCCTTTTCCGGCGGATGCGGATCCGAGTTTGCCTGGGGTTGGAAGGGGGCCGTGTCCCACGACGGGAGGAAGGCCAGCAGACCTGATTAAGATGTTTCCGGATGCTGCTGTTGTTTTTTCGAATATTCGCAGTGGGGATTTGGGTAGTACGTTTGTTGGAGGAAACTCGACTGCTGCTGCCGGGAGGAGAAGTATCAGGCATTAGAGGTATGTCAGGGGGGAAGCTGTGTATATATGTATATATGAAGAGGGCTTTTTGTTTGGAGCATAGTTTGTTTGAGTAAACCTTCGTTCATATATTCTTTGGTGTTGAACTTGTTACGTTTGCTTTCTATTCTATTTTCTTTAGCAGACTATTGCACATGCGCGTATCCCTCTTCAGTCTCACTGTAATCACAATTGCACGTCATATTAGCGCTTTACTATTCGTTCCAAGACAGTGGCAGGTTGGTTTGCCCAAATTCATGGCCAGCGGTGCGAAACATGCAGGCGTCTCAACACAGGAGGTATGGCTACCTTTGAACAAACAGACAGCTTTCACTTCGGAGGTGTCCACGCTCTGAACAATTAGACGATACATGTACATAGTCGCAAAGAGCTCGAGGAGCAAAATCAGCAATGAGCACGCACCAGGTGAAGAAGACGAGGAAATATAAGTGAATCCAGAACGTCAAGCTTCCTTTCCGCAACTCCGTCTCAGCTATGTGACGAATAGCAGACTCGATCTGGAATCCGCGTCTCTCCTACTGAGGACATTTTTATGGTCCTATACCCTACATTTCCTCCACTGCTAGAACACGACGTCATCTATCATGTAGCCATACTTCATACCTGAATGGACTGACGACCCGCTGTCTTGCTTTTTCTCATGAGCTTCCACGTACTTTTGACTAGCCGATGTGATACTACAGCGCGTGCCCTCTGTGACTCCACATCCCGGCTGCAGAAAGGAGCAGTTCCTGTCTTCGTGCGCTCAAGCCTCATACTTAGCGACCTGCTCGCGTTCACAAAGAGTATCTATCAAACCTGCCTCGCACTCACCCGGTCCTAGAGGACTCAGCGCCGGCGAGCTAGCCTGTCAGTCTAGAGCAACTGCTCCTAGGCTATAATATATCGATTCTCTCACTTGCCCACTCTCTGCTGCTGTCGACGAACGGAAGACTGTTGTGGCCTGTGCGTCTATCAGCTGGCTCTCACTTGTGGGGTTTAGGCCTTTGTAAAAGCTTCTCCTCGACGTATATGAACCTGCTCCATCGTCACTCTCCTCTCCTCTACCAAAACACAAATTCCATCGCCTACACCGACGTGCCTCTCGCGGAGGAGTAAAACCTCCATCACACCCATCCGTCAGTCAAAACCACTTTCGGCTTTCCTTTTTCTCTTCAACCTACCATAGCATCAAGCCCTCCGCAGCAGGAAGGCTTGATGCGCCCGTAGCAAACGTGATTGCGCGGGGGTCAAATAGCGGCAGACGAATCCTGTCCTCGCCCGAGCCATTACAGCGACTCCCGACACCTCGCCACTCTCCCTCCTCTTCTGACGACGGCTTGTCCGATCGCTTCTACATCGCGACCATGATTGAGGCTCCCGTGCCAACTGGAGAGCAGTCAGAGTCTTCTGCGCATGACGGTGACCTACCCGACGAGAATGTGGACGAGGCCAATTCACAGCAAGAGGTAAGTCTCTATGTGGCCTCAGTATGATGGGTGATAGTAACACTCTTCCATAGCCGCATAGGGGCAGAGAGAAGTCACCTGCTCAGCCCGCATCTACCACTGACCAACCTCCTGAGGGCACTGGGTCAATGGCAAAACAGTCCATGTACAGCCAAATCCTAGAGATCAGTGATGACAACGATGACGACATCCCCCTTCGTGAGCTTCGCTCGAAGCGTCAAAAACAGAAGCAAGACGAGACTGACACAAGTTCGCGTCCTCGTCGTGAATTGCCCAAGAGCACGCCCAAGAAGCCTCTCAAGCCGAGCAAGAAGCTTGGAGCTAGACTGATTTCTGCCAAGCCAGTCTCGAAGAATGACATGAAGGCCAAAATGGACACGATCCACCGTATTGAAAAGTGCTGGGGCAAAGGTTTCATCAAGTCGTATATCCCCAAGTGTCATCGCCCTCTTGTCAAGCGCATTGGTGGCAAGCGCTCCGTTTATCGCACCCATGAGAGCGACCCGAAGAACTGGCTTCCCTCGGTCCTCAAAGCCATTCTCATGATCGCCGAACAAACCGATGACAGGGCACGGCTGAAGAAAGCGATGAACGAGGTTGTCCGTTATCGCATCAAGCACACCGGGAACCGCAAACCTCAGCTGGTCACTACTGATTTCGATGTCATCGAGGATATACTTGTCCGTGGCTGGACCTGCAAAGCGAGCTTCGAGATCCGCTACAAGCATCTCCTGATGTCCCAGACCAGGGAGAACCACGTATCCAAGGAAGAGATTGATAGCATCATGTGGGCTGGTTCAGGTGACGAGGATAGCGAGAGCGACGATGACATCGACTTTTCCAAGCTCAAGTACAAGGCGAAAGAGACAGAGAGTGGTGCGGAAGCAGATGAGCCCGAGGTCGAGGACGAGGACGACGATGACAGCTCTGGTGGTGAGTACATTCAGCGGGGTATTCACTATCCCCCCTTTCGTGTTCCAAAGAGCGAAAAGCGATCGACCAAGACATCTAAAACATCGAAGCCGTACAAGCCATCAGGAGACAAGGAGTTACCCAAGTCGATGCCAGTTCCACTACCGACTCATGAAAGGCCATATGGTGGCTATGGCCCGCCTATGCATGGATATGGTGGACCTATGGGTTATCGGGATACAGGAGGTTATGGCTACCCCCCGCATCAAATCAAAGGCTATCCAACAAGCCCGTACAACGCTTACGGTGGGTATGGTCCATATGGTTACGGCCCCCAACACGCTGGCAGGAATCCTCGCGCTCGTCACCTAGACATGCCACCCTACCCTCCTCCACATGGCATGATTCCTGGCATGATGCCACCTCCATCTGGCTTTGCGGAGAACCAGCGTAGTCGCAACTCTGACTCGCGTGACGACTCTTACGGTCGCGAACACTTCTCGCCATTTAGAAGAACCAGGGTGAAACGCGAGTATGATGATTACAACGAGGATGACGACATTTCTTTTCATAGTGGATACAACATAGCTAGTGAGTCAATCCAGTCCCGCCATTCCAAGGCTATCAAGCGCGAGCCTGGCCTTGAGAACAACCCCATCTTGCTCGATGACGAACAGGATGGCCCCAACAACTACCTTGGTGACGACATGGAAGATGTGGACGCCGTGGGTGGTATGGGCGACGAAGAGGATATAGGAGACTGGCAAGCGCAGCGTGACCAGCTAGAGCTCGAGGTTGCGGAAGCTGAAGCCAAAGTTCGGCGCCTCCGGGCTAGAATGGCTGCCACTCGTGGTGGAAGCCGTCCTAGGTGAGTTCCCCTCAACCATTCGGAGTGTTGTTTGCACGTTGCTGACTGGACCTGATAGTGGTGTTTTCAGTCGTCGCTAGGGCTACGCCTTACAAAAATGGACGTGTGTTTCGGTAGCCCTCATTGTCTAGCCTACATCCTCCTGATCTTGATCAATCAGCTCTGGAAGATGAGGTTCTGATTTTGACCGCGGTGGAGTATTGGCGCTCTTGTCTTCTCTTTCTAGCGTCTGGCCACAATAGACGGCATTCCGCTCCTCTACACCAGGCAGAACGACATAGCATTCTTTTCATTCTTGTAAAGCTTCTCGGCAATGGTATTTGGCGGGCTCATCTTCTCCTTGGTGCCACAATCAACGGAAGACTATCGTTCCGTTAGGCGCTGAGCGCCCTTGCACTGTCCCATAGAGTATTCACGGTCAGCCCTCTGCGCCTCTTTAGCAGGTGTCAGCGGCTTTTTGAAACAGAATTATTCCATAGAAAAGAGGACTCTACAATACTCCGTGATCGTCAACGACTGCCACGACTGCTCAAAGACTAGTAGCTGACATCTCTCCAGTGGAGTTGCGAAGCCTGAAAAGAGTCGTGAGAGATAAGTAGCCGGAGTAGAGGTGACATAGCACGCAGGAGTGATGGTGGGTCATGATGTTTTGATAGACAAGTGTGAATGAACTTCGAGCGTGCCACCTGGGCGTTTGGGCATTTTTCAAGCCTAGTCCGAAAATGGCTTGGCTGATTGCTCTTGGCCTTTGGTCGGCAACGCTCAAGTCACGTGATAGCTCATCAAGCTCCGCGTCAGGTTGAGTTCAAATTCGCCTTGCTATTTTATGACCTCTGGACCTCTTGAGTGACTTCTCAGCCATGAAAGCACCATCCAGAAATCCCAAAAATACCTACCCTCACCCCGCTCTGAACCTTGGAAGTGGCTCTCACGTGCTGTGTGCGGCACAGCATCTCCCTTCCGCTCTTCGAGTCATCAACATTAAGAGAGCTGGAATCTCCCTCTAGAGAATGTTCCTCGTGATGAACTTCCAGTCCCTAGGAGATCTACACCTCCGCTATGAGCGCAGGATCTGCGACCACGTCTACGACAAAGCACTTTACTATCCAGCCTGACCTTGCTACTACCGCTAAAATGATGGCCTGGTAGACGTGATCCGACGTCCTGACGAGGTCCACGCATTCATTCAGCTAGAGTTTCGATTTTTTCCCAAAGCATCACACTCATTTTGGAACTAGACACTTTACATCGAAGTCCAATCTGATCTAGTTCAAGGGAGTGGCGCTATGTGCTTTGAAAGGTTGGCAGATAAGTTGTACGGTTTGATAATGTATCTATGAAATTGATGCTTGTTCAATAATTCATAAAGGCACTTAGTGAATCGAAGTTGTTACCCGCTACATATTTGGTTTCCTTGACCAGGACACAGTAGCCCAAAGCAATGTCAAAGATTGATAATTAACCAGCAAGACACGTTATAGAAGGTAAGCTACTAAAGTATTTTTATCGTTTGTGTCCCGTGATCGGAGCTGGGTTCGATTCAAGGGACCGTCAACAGGCCGACTCATGATCAGCTATGTGATATAGTCCCCGCCGTGGTAAAACCGCAAATGGGAAAGGTTTTCCTTTTCAGAGAATCGTACGAACCGGTGAGAATATTTTCAGCCTCGTAGGCTTACAGCCAATAGCTTCAACGCATACCTTCTGCAGATGTGCCCTACCCCGCACAAGAATTCGCCTTGTCAACGGGGTAGCTGTGTGCTTTCACATGTCTTCGATATCGTCGTTGCAGCCAGTCTTGATTGAAGCATCAGGCGTAGCTGCTTTTTGGGGGAAAGTAATTTTAAGTTCTATAAAAGCCTATACCAATCTTGATTCGGAGATTGAAGTAGCCATCTAGGGTAAGAGGATAGTTGGGTTGAGGTTTGATAAGGGGGGTGAATGGGATCAGCATTAGCTGTAGGCAACTCTCACGACAGATGGACGCGCCGCAGCCACTTATTATTCTGATTGGGTAGGCACAGGCACAAGGACTTCGAAGTAAAGTTAACCCCTCAACCTCGAATTGAAGAACCAATTATTGATAGTGCTGCTATACCCCAGGTTCGCCATTTTTGGAGCCAAGATAGAGAGCGCGCGCCACGTCGTGACCTCTGAATGGTTCTTACCTTTTTTGACTCTCTTTGGGCGTACATAAAGGCTGTGACTGATCCTAGATTACAGAGTACAGCAATATTGCTAAAATTGTAACGGATTTCGTCAATCGATAGGCTTTTTTCTATGATTCCAACGGAATTTCATCCCTAATAGAATCCTCGCTACCTATCAGAGTCCTATTCAAAAGCCCCTCGCTTTGTGTAACCGCTAAACAACAAAAGCTCAATCTTACCGCTCCAGCTCAATCTGCAACACCAATGGCACCAACCAAGATGATCCCTTGCAAATTCTTCGCATACGGATCATGCAGAAATGGAAACTCTTGCAAGTTCATCCATGAAAGAAACGCAGGCAGTCAGGACTATTTACCACATAATATTACAACTCTTCCGGACATTGACAAACTTCAAATTAGCACAGGAAGAGCCACACCCAGCCTATATCTAGGTAAAAGAGACGAGACTGCCCCTCGACAATCATCAGACTCCCGCGCTAGAGTTCCCTGCAGGTTTTTCTCGCGACCCGGTGGCTGTCAAAGAGATTCTTGCCCATTCCTTCATACCACACACGACCTAGAGGAGGAAGATAACAGCAATCAAGGTGCTGCGTCAATGGACGATGAGGTCAGCAGCTACATTCGCAACCTGTGGAGAAATTAATCTTGATACTATAAACAGAAGCAAGATCATGATGAAGATTTCGCTCGGAACTTATTGGGAGCATCAGTACATTTCAACGAATTTGGCCACGTCCTCAAGGTCTCCTTCCCGACAGACTACTCTCTTGCATGCATTACAGGCCTTGCGACAGGAACCACCCCGGAAGCGATCATCGACATTCTTCGTGGCTTGGGTTTCGACTTGAACGTTAGTTCCGTTCGCATTCCTAAATATACTTCCTTATCGGGAACGACAGCCATGGTAAAAGTGGAGGACCCATTGTTTGCCCAAAATCTGAGTACCAAGCTTCAGAGTCAGAAGTCTAACCTGCATACTACACCAGTAGCCATCGATGCTAGGCGAACGAATTGCAGAAAAGTCTACATATCCTGGCACAAAGCCACTCGAAGTGTGTGGTTAAATTTTGACAGCGTTGAGAGGGCGAATAGGGTTACACGGAAATTCAACGAAGGCAGATACAAGTGTCTAGGCCAGCCCATCAAGTCCACTCCAGGGAAGAAGAGTATCAGTCGGAACGGATTATTTGAGAGCCATTCTGTCTGGACTATTATATTGAGCGATGTTCCTGGAAATGCATCTGCCGAAGATGTCAAGAGATCCATCATTTTACCTTATGATGAGCCGCGTCATATTGAGATGGGGCCTGTTAGCTACCAGGCTTCCAGTGCGGAAGTCAGCGTTGAAGTTCGTTCACGCCTAGAAGAGTATGGGCCGCTCGAGAACTTCTATCTTGCGCCTACATACAAAGGGAAGCGAGTAAAAGCCACCGCTTGGTTTCAAGATGAGGCAGACGCTAGATCAGCATGTTCTCTAAACAATACACCACTTGATATCCTTCGAAGGGGTATTCTGACCTTGACACTAATTCAAACCGCCAAAGTAAAAGTTTTCACGACAATTTATACCGCCCTGAAGAAATTGATCGACAAGGAAAGCAGAATCTGGAAAGAACAGCATCTGGCGTTTCACGCTTACTCGGACCCTCTAGAGCGATTTACAACATTGAAGATTGAGGGTGATAACACGAAATACGTGGCTAGCGCGCGCAAGAAGCTAGACGAGATTTTGGGTGAAACTATCCTTATGGATGGGGAAGATGTGCTTTGGAATTCCGCACTCAGCAGCAATGGTAGCGTGTACAAAAAGCTCAAGTCAATCGAGAAGGAACTCAACGTCGTCATTATCAGAGATAAGTTGAAGCGTCAGATCCAGTTCTATGGGCCTCCCGAGAAATATCAGGAAGCCATTCGTCGAATCATGGATGTGTGCGAAGCAGAGCCCTCCACGAGTTACGAGATCGATCTCAATCTGCATCAATTATCTCGGACGATCCACGGCGGTTTCAAGATTATCGAACAAGAACTAGGGAAAAATGTAGCTGTGTTTAACGTAGTTTCGAGAAAGATTACTATCAACGGCACACAGCAGCAATACGCGACGGCCTTGGCAATCACGAACGAAAAACGTGCTGTTGACGTTCCTTCTCCATCAGATGCCTCATCGAAACCTGAGAAAGACTGTCCAATCTGTTTTTGCGAAGCCGAAACTCCCATTCCGACTTCTTGTGGGCACACATATTGTTCTGAATGTTTCGAAGATAATTGCAAATCGGCGTCATCATTCGGCAAAGAAGAATTTCAAGTTAGATGCCAAGGCGATGAAGGAGCTTGCTCAACCGTTTTCACTCTAAGCGAACTGAAGAATCATCTCTCATCATCCGTCTTTGAAACCGTTCTTAAACTATCCTTTGGAAAGTACATCCAAAGTCACCCCGAAGCTTTTCGCTACTGTCCAACTCCAGATTGTGGCTACGTCTATCGGTGTACTAAAAACTCTGGCCCAAAGCTTCCAGCATACGTTTGCCCAAACTGCTTCGAGCAACTCTGCACCTCCTGTCATGCATCACATGGCAACTACACGTGTGCAGAGTACAAAGATATTTCATCTGGTGGCTATGAGGCACTTGAGAAGCTGAAGAGGAAGCTTAAAATCAAGGATTGCCCTAAATGCTCAACACCAATGGAGAAGACTGAGGGATGCAATCACATGGTCTGTGGGGGCTGCAAAGCTCACATTTGCTGGGTTTGTATGGCAGTTTTCGAAATAAGCAGCACTTGCTATGAGCATATGAACGAAGAGCATGGCGGCATCGGACTTGAACTTGAGAGATTTATGGATGATGATTGGGGTAGATAGAGGGGCTCACTTGGACAGGATATAGGTCCATGCAGTAGAACAAATCAAACGTCTGCTACATTATGTATAGCTTGGCACTTTTTGATACATCATGCGTCTATCCATATATACCACACGTTGTCACGCTATTATGGTCATCTCGCTCTACAAAGAACTCTATTTTTCGTAGTCTGCCCTCTTATGTTAGGCGAAGTGCAAGATTAGGACTAGCTAGGGTACTACGTTTGATACCGGTGCATATATTTATTCAACAGTCCCATGACAATCAGAGTGATTTTAGATCATTCAGATGCCACTGTAGAGCGAAGATATCACTGTCCAACAGCTTACGTAACTGCAAACACGGAGTGGTCCAACCCTGAGGTAGCATACTTACAGTAATCCATATTTCATTCAAGCTGTAAGGAAACAAAGAACAGCAGAGTGAACGGATACAGAATATTAGTAAGTTTCTAAGGCACACAGGGATGCAGATATCAAGGATTTGCCTCTCTACGTACAATAAGACACCTCTTTCCTTGCATTGTCTACAGTCCTCAGCAAGATCACCTTACTATCCTTCCTGCCAATAGCTTCAATGTAACGACCAACCTCCTTCTCATTCATATTCGCAGCATTATTCAAGATCCCTGATGTATCAGACGACACCACTTGAGCAACATGTTGCCATGCCCTACCAAGGAGCGTATGTGACGTCTTGGTCGTAAAAAAAGCAACGGAGAGAACGAACAGCACGAAATGGACGGACAACAGAGCCATTAAGATAATAAAGGATCTCCATCTAGTTGGAATGTTCACGGCTGGCGCCAACGTTAATGCTGCTGGTGATTTTACCTCAAACCTCGGTAGCGAGTTGTAGTATACCATTTGGGCAAGAACCGTAATTAGAACTTGAACAGCGAGCGCAGGATTGCCTGTCTCTTTTAGGGTTCTCAATAATAAAGCGCTGTGTGTCGGATGGATGAAGCCGTCGCCGAAAACAACTGTTGGTCGTGTTGCACCAATAGTTCGTTTATCCAGGGCGAAATATGTTCCGTCCATTCCGAAGTACTTTCCCATTCCACTGGATATGACTTCCGAGATGAACCTGGTAGTATTTTTTCCGCCAGTACTACAATCAGCTTGGAAGTCGGATTGAGATTGAGTATACCTCGCTCTACAGTTGAGAGCGGGTCGGGCATAGCACCGAGCAAGTGTCGCACATCACGTGTAGCATAATCACCTTCGGATTGATTCCAGGATATCCTTGGCTCCGAAGATTGATGACGGCCCGTCATCTCAACCTGGAAGTCCACAGATTCAGGATTGGAAAAGCAAAGGCTGGCGTTCATTCCGATCTTCAGAGAAGGGTACGTTGGGCGTCCATTACCACTCATCAGTCCAGTGTAGCTGGCGGCAATATTCTGCCATGGACCGGACGTGGATTGCTTCCACTCGACTTTTGATACTCTGACCTCCCATTCGTCTGACTTAAAATTACCAGCGGTTGTGTTAGGTCCCCACATGAATAAATCGGGCCAGTTACCGCCGCTAGTGATATTGAGTAAGAGATATAACCAGGCATTACTCGTGGAATTATCAAGCTTATATCGCTGGCCAACTTACCTCGCTCCATTTCCTCTCGTGATTAGCCCCGTATTTCCAGTTTGTAAGCAAAATAACGCCTGGCTCAACTTCGGCTCAGTCGCTGCTCACGTTGCACCGCCACTGCTCAGGATGCTCAGGATGCTCAGGATGCTCACTTTCAACTCACCCTGCTATCCAAACTCCGTTAGCCAGCCTAATTATAGAAGATAATAGACGGTCCTTGTCATGCCTTCCTGTCAACTCTACGCACGCGAGAGGTAGTTTCAGGGGTGAGCTGGCCATGAAGCCCAGAAATGGGCCATATGATGAAGGTGGCAGCAGTGGCCCAGAAATGGCTCATCCCATAAGATGGCCTGCTTCTGGGACATCCTAGGGGATTCTACAGAGCTGAGTCGCTCGGATGGTCATAGGAGCTCGCTCGAGTTCATGATGTTGAGTGGTTGTCGGATGCCGTAAGGGTAATGACGCCCTGCTATCTCTCTCATTCATCTTCCAACTCCCATTCTCCTATCTCCCTTCTCCGCTCTGTTTTCTGTGTCTTCTGTCTATTCTTAACTTCCTTTTGCCTCTACTTATTCAATAATGTTAAAGCCCAAGAAAAGTTTCATCTAGCGAGCGAAGGAGAAAAATGGCGCCGATTTGTCTCCCTCTGTTAATGGAACCCGAATCCTGAAAAAGCTTGAAGATGAGACACTCAGGCTCTATCATCAGAAGTTGGACGAATGAAATCTGTTAGTATCCGCTCTCAGAGTATAGATGGCTTCATGATCTAATAGCTAGCATAGGTTCGTCAGAGAAGAACATCCTGGCGCTACCGTCTATGACTTAGAGGCTCTCAAGCATTTTGTCTAGTTACTAGCAAGCGGCCGCTGTGGACAGGACGAAAGGGTTAGAAGCATGTGTAGAAACTGTTCGAAACTATTGGAATAGGTTTACAGCAGGGCGGAAACGAAATCATGAACCAATTTAGAAAGATATCGCCGAAAGTGTCACCAATGTTAGCATAAGGCCTACTCTGATTGGGGTTAAAAAACTAATCCTACATTAGTACATTTCCGACGAGCAAATGGAAGAACTTCGACTACTAAGAGAGAAGAAGCCGCGACGATTTGCTAATGAAAATTATCTCAAAGCCTATAGTAAACTTTACTGGGCTTATGACTGGAAAGAGTGCAGCAACCCTGCAACAAGATGGGATAATTAGGATTTGTTTTTAGTAGATATATTCTGCTCAGCGCGTATCGCGGATTATATCGAATCCACCTGTCGGAAAGGCACCAGCCGAGGGTTGAAATTCAAAGTATGCTATTTAAACCTTCCGAAATCAATTAGGGTACTAATTGACGCGTTCAATAACGGACATGATATTTATATGCTTCTGGAACAAGCATGGAAGACCCGAATTTGCTATCCAGCGAACTGAAGACGCGAAAAATCATTCCCAAACCCCTCAAAGTAAAAGGCATATACCAGATAGTAACCTGGTTAAGTATCTAAGTACTAACGAGATTGTCATAGGTCTAAGAAATCCATTACTCAAGGTTGCAAGGACAAACCACCTGCTTTAACTTCACTCCTTTTCACCTTAGCAAAGCTTCTAAGCCTACATGCATTTCGGGACTACAGCACTATCGAGGGCTTGCTCAATGTCGTGCCACCAACGGACACCAAATTGTACCACATTGCTTAGAGCGAGGATATGCTTGAAAACCCATTTTACTCGAGTACTAGCCAGGGCAAGGATGGTGGAATTGAGAAACCGAATGCTTTTCATAGGAGACTTATTGACGTGGGCGTCCGTGCTGGTTTTCTAGAGCCCCCAACTATACATGATTGGAGAGCCAACGCTTTGTTCTTGATAGGTCAACATGCTGATATTCCTGATCTTTTCACCATGCTAATGTAGCTTTTCGCAGACAAATACTACTCTGAATCCGACCAAATGAGAGCTGCAGCTCACGAGAACTCGAATACATACGGTCAAAGCTACCAATCAAGCGAAAGCCGAGTCGATGATGCCCTATTATCATCCGCATTGAATAAAGATCTGATCGACCCGGCAATCCTTTCCCTGAATGATCTCGATCTCGATAGAATTGAATTCGTGGACGCTACAAAATTAGATGACGTACAACAGCTCATCACTGACATTTTAGAAGCAAGCGAAAGTGAGTATAAACCACTTAAGGCTCTATTTTCTATAGCTAATCTAATACACAGGTTACGTAGGAGTTAGTATTACTACTATTGAAGAACCGCCGGTCAAGGGACTTATAGATCTCGAAGATAACCAGTGGGAGGTCGAGGAACTTTAGGGAAGACGGAAAGTCAGGAGGGGGTTCTAATACTTTGTGAAATAGGTAGGATTTCCTAAAAGTGAGAACACTTGCGAAAGAAGGATATCAGCCCAAATCTCGTAGTAGTCTACGACACCATGCACCCTTTAGATTAGTTTGAAGCCGTTAATCGCGACGAGAAATATCCGTCTAAATCCTTGCTACTTGACAAGCACCCCTCATTCTTTCTGTCATCGTTAACTATATCTACTATAACTTCGCAGCCTCTTCTATATCATTGATCGAATCGTAGCAATCAGATGCATGATATTTGCTAGTTATTGCTTTGGCTTTCGGATAGTCAAGTTTGACCTACCATATTAGGGTCATTACAGTACGTCTTAGAACTCGAAGAGCTTTGTTCATGTTCTTCCATCAAGTGAAGAGCCTCAGCATTCCGGCCTTGGCTCCGCCACTTGTACGCCAGGTTGTCAACGCTGGCCAGTGTGCCCGAATGCTCCTTCTCAAGCACCCTCTTCGTCGTCTCTATTACTTGCCGAAACAGCTCTTCCACCTTCGTCTGGCAGCCTTGATTCCAGTATGACAACGCCAGGTCACTCGTGGTGGTCAACTTCTACGAATGCGCCCTACTTTTATCTCAAAATTTACTGACGCCAGTAGCAACCTCTGCAGACAAATCGGTCCATATAGCAATATCCACCTTGAGTTCGGCGATCCCACTCCTTTCTGGTTGATTGTGGATAGTGAGGGTACCGCCGCCTGCGTCACAAACACTGTGCGGCTACGCTAGATTCGTAGTTCGCGTGATACCCGGCGCAAGAGATACAGCCGAACCTGACATACATGGTGAGTGCAAGTCGTCAATTCGTCTTTTTCTTTTTGGAGATGCTGGACCCAGCGTTGACCGTGGTGTCAGGGGTGATTGGCCGAACACTTGGTTGGCTTTTCGGTATTGTTCCTTCCTCGGCGAAGCTGTAATCTTCAAGTTGGGACAATCCTGAGCGTGAAGAGACCAGATCCTGCTCAGAGACATCAAAGTTCAGGTCAGCCGGTAGCATGTCGATGATGAAGCATATTTTTTCAAAGTGCTTGGGAAGCCACAAGTCGTAAACATTTTTGACGAACTTGTAGGCTTTCCACCTCTGATCCCCTTCCCCAGATGGCGCGAAAATAAACTTCGAGATCAAATGCCGGTAAAACTTGACATCTTTTCCATCAATAACGGCGTAGTGGCCCCAGATTCTCACATCCTCGTCGTTATGAGATACTGAAAAGCCATTAATCTCTCGATGCAGTTCCTTCTCTTGGTTAACTAGCTGGAAAAGTGTGTACAGACCTCGCAAGATGACAGACTGAGCGTAAGCATTCTGTCGGTCAGCTACATCAAGTTCACCGTCTCCACACTTCACCTCGCTGGTGAGAAACGGAAGATACATCTGATAGGTTGCTGCAACGAAGGAGGAATCCTTAAGGAGGTCGCCGAGAAAAGGTTGGAGTTTTTGTAGCTGTTCGGGATTAAAAGCATCCCTATCAAATCCAAGTCCAAAATCTGGCTGCGGTCGAGGTCCGGAACGAGAACCAGGACCAGAACCAGCAGGATCGATGAAAGGGATGGAATTGATCCAGCATGCGTTGGTAGTCTCTCGGAGAATGGCGAGATGTTTGGCTCCCTTGTCAGCCAGTATCTCAGCTGACGGAACAATGAGCTGCGAAATATCGCGGACTACTTTTATCTCGTTCTCACCCTTAACCCTTTTACACGTCTTCTTGAACAGTTCATCATCGGAGAAAAGAGTATTTTGAGGCACTGACTGTGGTTCTTTTAGGAGCTGCCGGCAAAGTTTTTCGCTTTCCGCTGTAATCCCGAGCTCGTGATCATCCATAAAGCTGCCGCACTCCTTTAGTTGACGCTGAAACAGTGGATGCCTATACGGAGCACACTTCTGATCCCGCGACACACTGCTCGTAATCTGTGTCGCATTTGTATCCGAAGCTAAGGAGGCATTTGAGCGTTTACGGCTCAGCGATCGTTTTCTCGCACGCGCATCATCAACAAGATCTTGAAAACGACGCATTATTATCTCTTGTTCTTCTGTTGGCCAGGTGCCTTTTTCTCTCCAGAACTCAATCCGAGCCTCCCCAATTGTCTTCTGAGTAGGGGCCGCAATTGTTCGCAGTCGTTTAGGTGAGACGGGAGAGGGATGGACTTCGTCTTGATGCCGTTTTCTCTTGGGTTGCTTCGTGCGGGGAAGGTCTTGGATATGTAGACGCTTCCTTGGTTGTTCCGGCGATGTATGATTCTCAGGGTCCTGACTGCGCTTGCTGACGGCTCGTGAGCGGGTTTGTCCGAGATTCGAGAAATTCTTTGCCATGTTAGATCATTGAGAATGACGAAAGTCAGTGCTAACATGCTTTCTGCTTTCGAGTATCCGTCCGAGATTTGGAACTCTTCTCAGTCGCTGCTCGTATGCGATCACTATATCTCGTAGCTTTGCTGATAGCCTGGACTGCGAAAGTCAGAATGGTTGTGCGGCATGGTAGGAGTTGCGACAACGTACCCTCCTTCCTCTGGGCCGGCAGAAAGCGCCTCTTCTGAGCGGCTAGCGGTGATGAACAACTGGCCATGATGAATAGGAATCGCGGGATCGAAGCGCTTATATGCTGCCGCCCAGTTTGATATGGAGGTTTGCTAGTGTGGGAATCAGAATGAGGCAGCTGAGGGAAACGCCAAGCAAGGGAAACGCGCTAGTCCGGATACGTTGCCGCCACCGCCTACTCGTAACTACCACTTCTCCTAATTTTCTTTACCTTTAACGTCGCCATGCATGCTCGCGCACCATAGGGGATCGCTCTCGCACATGCGGAATGATTTCCAGTGACTTCACCACATTATAGTGTAATCCTTGCTATATCGACAAGCCGACCTTAACAAGCTAATAGTCTAGATCCTCACCAACAACTGTTCTACCCACAACCACTCGCGGAGCGTACATCAATGATTCTTCTAGGTTATTATTATCATCATTGTAAAATACATGATATCGCTATAGTTCTGCTCTAGCTTACCGCTATCAGTGCTAGAAAACAACTTCAACTTCTCACTAGTGAGACCCAATTTCAAGAAAAATCACTTAGCCGCTGCAATTGCCTCTGCCTATGTTACGAAACCTAATTAATTTGCATGAATTTTCATGTTAGTCGCCCTAGGTCACTTGCTATCATATTAGCGCTAATCACCTTGCGTCGAAGGTCAACTAAAGTTGTAGCTAACAGAAATACCCTTCATATTCCATATCCACTTAACTAGATGAAAAGTAGCCTAACCTAGTCTGAGCTCTACTATGGGTTATATGCGCTGATTCCCTTGTATGGCTAATTGCAAACTGATTCTTCTTCGCAGCCTGCTCATATGAATGGTCGCCACACAGCTATCCTATGCTATAGCCTCTAGCATAAAGCGAAAAGCCCTCGCAGACTTGCCAAAAGGACTCATTAAGCGGCCTCAAGCTATCCTAAACCTCGCTAAGGAGCGTGGTGAGGATTCATAAGGAGCTTCGTAGGCGGACTTGTAACTAAGCTCAACCCAATTTCAACTCTCCCTAGTCTATTTAATAGGCTATAGCACAAACCCCTAGTAAGGATGCCCCTATAGACTTGTTAATAGGACGTGTCAGCACTCAATATTGACCTCTTATCATCCTAGCTAGATCGTATTGAAGTCTGCCTTATCGATATATCTCTTATTTCGCCTGTCTAATCCCGCATTGAGGCCTCTCACTGTAGCCTGCTCGCATGAATTTGTTCTGCGCTAGCGAGGGCCATGTAAATTGAGGTGGTATAGTTAGATGGCTTGAAGTATTAATCCTAGATAGTATCTCTTGGAACCTGCTACGTGTTACTGGCTTGATGGTGCCATGATAAGGCTTTAGAGGGCGCTGTTGCTGGGTTCTATCCATCACACTGTCGTTCACTGCGTCACTTATAGCTATTATGGATTAGGCTAGTACCGTGAATCGTTTACGTTTCCTGAAAAGGATTTCAACTCTATTATTCATCCGAAGATACGACATTTGATATTCTCTGCACCAATAATTAGATCTTTAACTTTGTTACTTCTATCTTCCCATGAAAGTTCGTCTAAATGACTAGATCCTCTGTGAAATCGCTAGTAATTAGATAAAAGTGTAATTAAAAAGAAATACTATAAATTTGATGGTTAAAGTGTATGTGATTATAGTCTCTGTAGACTCCTGAAGTCGTGGCTGAAATCGAAAAGGGTACCACTAGTAGCTGCAGATTCTTGCAGATCGGGAATAGTACGCTTGTCATAATCATTTTGCTGAAAGTATTGGAAGGAAAGTATTGACGAGCTTAGGGGCCTAAATACGGGCCATGTGTCAAGAACTGGGCCACCGAACAGGGGAGTGGCCCAACTCAGGGACGCCAGCTGTCCCAGATTTGGGCCAATACTTGGCTTGCTCAGGCTTTCTCAGGCTGCTCAGTTTTAAATCCTTGTATGCTCAGGTTCCAACGCGGAAATGGACTTTGGTGAGGTCAGTCTCACCCGTGGAGAACAATGCTTATTGCTGATAGAGTAAAGCCCAGGAAGATCGCAGAGTGACATGCCCCATGTGGAGGAAGTGCTGTCTCCTTTGGCTCCACAAACAAAGGTATCAATGTTACGAGTAGTTTGTGGTTGATGGTTTGGTAAATCAGCTTGTTGAGCAATTGGCTTGGTATAGTTGGTTTGCTACACCAAACTCAGTGGTTTGTAGCTATGTATCACCAAATAGCAGATTTGGCTCTGGAGATATAAACCAGAGCTTTCTGCTCGTAGATAGCTAGGATGCAGCCTCACCAGAGTGTACAATACAGAGCTGATTACTAGTTACTCTCACCTCCTTCTGGATCATCGTGATAAACCTGACCCGTGATAATCAAACCCCGTATAACTGACGTTTGGATCACGGGTGAAGTTCAAGCCTGGATACTTGGGTCCCCAAGCCATGTTGAAGTATAGAGATACATGGGAATTTATGATGGTTACTCCAAAAACCTCTATCGATGGTGCGAGGAGCTTATTTGGCCCGTAAGAGGCTTGTAAAAAGTCATACCTTTTCTTTCTGTATCTCTTCACTCTTTCCGTCATAATCATAAGGTGGTGGGTTGACGTCTGTAAACATGAGCCTCGTGGGCCTGGATAAGGCGTTCAAAGAGCCAAAATGATAGTTCAACGGTCAGAGCAACGGACTTTTGGGTTTGATAAGTAGATCTGGATGCGAATCTCTTCAATGTCTACCCATTAGAATTCGTGAGCAAGAACCCTCACACTGATCATATGACTTTGAAGGCATGGTCGTCTCTTGAGATGTTTGTTCCTCTACATTGAACGGGTTTGATGGTTAAAGAGGAAAGAGATACAGTGAAGGCTGAGTACGTTCAAGGGGTGAAATGACACCCGCTAATGTTGTACATCCTTATCACCGGTCATACCACCACACAAGGCAATACATACAGGCAACACTTTGCTTCCAACACGAAGCGAAGTAAAATACCCCAAAAGATATGTTAGCGCAAACAAACAACATCTTGCTCACGCGTTATTGGAATATGCGAAATCACGAACTTGGCTCCCAATAACGACAGATGTCAATGAAGAATGGGATGTAGGTGCTCAAGAGGACATGGGGGCGTGCGGCTAGAATTTTGAACGACTCTATCGAAGATGCCTGTGGCTTTGCTACTAATACAGCCTTGCGACAACGATGATTGTATGCAACCATAAACTGACTCTATGCTCTGAATGCCCGAGGTAGAAACTTGCCTTTCGAATTACTTCCGATCAATTCAGTGTCTCGAAAGATGAATTGAGGGTGGTGCGTGGGTCAGCTAAATCGACGTTAGACTTGTTGGATGTCTTTGGCGGTATGCAGTCATATTGTTCACGAGGCCCTACGTAACTTCAAACTGAGGAAAAGCAATTATCTGCACATCGGAAGGTGAGAGGTGTATATCTTTGTGTGTTTATTTGATCAACGTTTCATTGAATTTACGCGTACAACCACTGCGACGTTTCACGCGCAAGAGCTCAACCTCTTGAACCCCTTAGTCTGCACTCATCGATGAACACTGCGAAGATTATGATGGCCAAGAAATTGCAAATTTCTTCGTGTCTTGCACAAAGCAAGTCTAGTATCTAAGCTGCAATTACCCTGTGTCTATTTACAATACCAGGCTATCGCACTCCATAGTCAAAGTTCAGCGTTGCCGTCCCCAAGATGGACGACGGCTCCAAACCAAACGCCAAACGCCAAAACAACGATTCAATTAACACCACAGACCACGACGAGCCTCCTCCCATTCCCAACCTAGCCCCCAAGCCACCTACCGACGATCCCATTACACGCAAACTAACAAAAGCAACAACATGGTATCACAAGCCCTCTAGAATCATCCACCAATTCGTCTATCAAGTCTACGCCAGCGAACACTACAACGCGCTGGCCAACCGTGCCAAACAGCTTCTAGAAGCGGACCTCAAGCACCTCCGCGACAAAAACGGCGACGAAGTGCAAGCGAAGATCACCAGCCGAGCCAAAGACCGCAAGCGCCTGGAAGCAAAATTGAAGCTGCGGGAGATAGAACGAGATCCCTATCGTGACTTCGAGGACATAGTCACGGATGTGAAAGATTTGGCCGGTGTAAGAATTATCTTGTATACGCCATCGGAAGCACAGTATGAGATTGTCAAGAAGTTGGTTCAGTCGATTTGGGGTGTGGATGTGGAGGAGAAGGTGCATGGAGGGGTGGAGGGGAGTGGTGGGGATAGGGTGGAGCAGATTGAGGTGCAGGAGAAGAAGGGTTATGTGAGGAAGCATCTTGGGTATCAAGCGATTCATTATCGGCCACGGATGAAGAAGGAACATGAGACGGAGGCGTATGAGTATCAAGTTAATGATTGGGTGGAGATTCAAGTGTGTTCGGCTTTTGGTCATGCTTGGGCGGAGGCGGGGCACGATGTGCAGTATAAGAGTATTGCGTTTGGACCGCCTACTAAGCAGGAAGAACGCATTTTGGATAGTTTGAGTGGGTTGGTGTCGACTGGGGATCTTCTTCTTGAGTCATTTAGAGAACTTGTGAATCAACGTACCTACGCGAGGTGGAAGATTCCCGAGGATTTCGCCATCTTTTTTCGGCAGACGGACATTCTGGAGAGGCAGAGAGACGACTATGCTGAGGATGGAGAGGGAGACTTAGAAGCACTTGCTGAAGGTCATCGAGGTGAATTTAGTCAAGCTACCGCACCTATCATCTTCAGCTTCCTCGTTGCTATTGGAAAAAACTATCCTTTAGCTGTGCGCGATGCGCTTAGGTACAATCTTGGATATAACCATAACCCGGTGCGCAGTCTCGAGCAGCTGATGAACCTCGACGACAACAAGAAATTGGATGTTCCAGTATTTAAACCTCACCTCGACTTTCCAAAAGGGAAATTCGCCCCCTTCTGGCTAATCGTCGTGATGTTTCAGGCGTTCAATAAGGAAAGGCAAACCAGCAGAGATGAACAGCATGGGAAGAACCAGGACCCAACGACGTCGACTGTAAAGAAGAAATGCCGCGATATGATGGAAACGCTCATCTTACTCCAGACCTTCGCTGGCAGTCCCCGAAAAGCGAAAGAGTTCCTCGATCAACTTGAGCTGAGTAGGGAGGAGAAGAAAAGCCTGAACTTTGTGCTAAGGGATATTGATCGAATGGCGTGTTTGATGGCGGACGATGAGGCGTGCTGGGAAAGCGAGCTACAGCCGGCGTGGGAATGGTTCGAAAGACAAAGGGGTGATAAGGCTTCGTTGTGTGGCTTATTATTTCAGCTTGTCAGCATGGGAGTAGTCAAGGAGACTGACGACAAGGCTCGATTGAAGATTCTTGCGATCACCCGCTTTACCTGATCCTATACCATGCTTCACACCAATGGGAACAAAGATGTCTCAATTTTTGGTAGAAGGACTGAGCCTAGACGGTTGTGATGGAGCACTACAGAGAAGGTGACGTATGTTTTCTTTGGCTTGCTGTTCTTTTCTTCCTGATTGAACGCTGTCACTCCTTCCAGATTTTGGCCACTTTCTTGCATCGAACATGTCCTTTTAAATACACGATTTGTCATTACGATATGATTGTCTGATATAACGGGTTTCTAGAGCTGAGTTACATCACAAGTCCAAGTGGTCTTCTGTGGACAAGACATGTGGCAATCGAGGATTGGAACAGTCGCATTCAGTCTAAGTCAAGAGCAACGATGCTCACTACCTTGTATATCGTATCAGAATGACGTTGTATCAGATCATGGAATGAGACTGCCAATTGCGTTGTTCATCCGTCACCCCCATCACCCTACCAGAAAAGCAAGATAGCTCATCATCTACAAGCCTTTCCGTTGACTCATACCCTTTTACGATTCCAATCACACCCGGGAATCTATATTTCCAAGCACCATAACACATCCCGCTCACACCCGACTACTTACGTCGTCTTCCGGAAAGCCATGGATAGGTGCATGTTGTACGCGCAAATGGACTGGTTATCCTCTCCCCCTAATGTCTCTCACTTCGTATGCAGTCAAGCCGCGCATCTTGTGTAAGGGAGAAAGCACGGCGCAGCCGGATATGCCAGCTCCCATCTCGAACAGGGGGAGGTAATAGCTGCAGCGAGAATGAAGGATGCATTGGGGCTGAGAGAGTATCCACGGGCGTCAGCCGTGCCTCTGCCTAGAGACCGGTGTAGAAGTGGTGAGTGATGACAAAAAGGCATACTAGTATAGTATAGTTATAGGAAGTAAAACGGGTTGGAGGGCGTCACAGAACGGAAGCCGGAGAAATCTGTGTACTGTCACGCCAAAAGTAAGTTGCTGTGTGGACAAAGCAGCCGACCTAGTTATATCGATCAGCAGTGATCATGCAACCCTAGCCATCTCATCAAACCATAATACGTGCCACAAGGTTCGGCATGGCCTGATGGAGACGCAGAATGATGTGAGCCGCCACGTTTCGCTTTCGTATGTTGCAAAGCTGACTAGGGCCTGCTATCATTCGACGTGGTATGGGAATTTTGCGTTACAGCCAGCTTTTACCCAAATTTGGCTTAAGTAGTTGATTGTGCAACACATTATAGCAAGCGGGCTGCCACCCATTTGATGGCAGCCCATACTACTTGAGACGATACAAATTAGACATGTTTCTCCCCTTATGCTCATTGATCCCATCTCCCACTTAAGAACGCTGAAGCATGCCGCCCGATGCACCAGGGGTATATCTTTTCCTCTACCATGAACTCCCAAAACCAATGTTAACAAAGACTTTCAACTTGTATCCACCAATACTCACGCAATAGTCGGTGGTGGATTATGCTTATATTTAATAAAAGCAGTATAGCAACGAGTGCTTCGAGGTAAATCTGCCAGCTTCGACCAGTCACCCTTCCATCCGCCTGCGCGTTTTTAGTCTCGAAACTCGAAGAAGCCTTAGTACTGGAAGAGGTTTTTACTTTGGGAGTGCTATCGGCATTAAACGGGGCCTCAACGATCGCAATGCTTAGATCCTGATGTCTCCCTTCGAGGGCGACTACCGGAGGTGTGGAAAGCCCATCAGCTCGAAATCTAGCCAAACCGGAAACAGGGTTACCAGCGATGTCACCGCCGAGGACACCCGTAGTAAGTTTAGAGGTACCATCTTCAGGTTCTACGCTAAACGATTGTGTGTTTTCAACATCTCGACCGCCTCGGGAATTGAGTGGCAAAAAGTTTGGCTGCATCATGGCCAGAATCTCATCGACGGATGAATCGGAAGTCGTCACATTAAGATGGCCGGAGCCCGAAGGGAGAAGCATCTCTGGCTGTAGCCTAGAGCTGCTGGAAACGGTTTGTACCGTGGGCTGAAGGCGGTCAATAAAGGAATAGTTTGGATGGTCGGTCACCACCGGCGCGCTGTACTGTGTCTGGCGTTCCTTGGTGAACAGGATTCTCACTATGCCAGGTCAGTAACATAGCTACTACAGCTTCCAGATTTCTAAACTCACGTCTATTGGTCCCCTCTGGAGTTTTCATTATGTTTGTGCCACGACGAAGGCCGTCGAGCGTTTTTCCATGACCAAATTCATTGTTAATCACTCTGGCTATGGCTTCGGCCCTCATATCTTCATCTTCGATCCTCACCTCGATAGCCTTCAGCTCCCTATGGATTAGATTCGCAAGCTCCTCGTACAAAAAGTCTAACTCATCGAGGTCCTGATCAGGATAGCCACGTTGTAAGAGGTCTGCAATTCTCTTAAACTCTTCTTTGGTAGGCGATGCTAAGTACGAGCTGTCAGCTTGGGCACCTGCCTGTACTTTTTCCAACAACCACTGTGTCACCCCCTTCACAGCGAGTGATTGTGCCAAGACCAGTGTGGCGAAAGACCAGCGGGAGTGGAGCAGACTCAGTAGAGCAAGGCAATGAAGCAGTTCACAACTGCATCATGAACACATGTAGACTGATTTGTGCATGTGCCTTTTCACTAACACAGGGGGAACACGCGTGCCTCTAGACCAAAGTAAACGTTTGAACTCACCTAGCTTTGCGATTGGAGTGCCTTCCCATGCAGCAGCGAAGGTGGACATGCTGAGCTTTTGTCCCACTATCCAAACGACCTCGTAGTGTATATGTACTTCTGTATATGTATATATATATGGCGAGGATACGCTCCAATGTACGGACGAAGGGATGGAGGCGGCGATGGTCGGGAATGGGCGGAGGTGGAAAGGTAATCGGGAGGTCTGCTATCATCATGGTCAGTGGAGAGGAGCCGTCACTCGAAAAGGGCTCCTGTACATATGATTTTCAAGGCTTATCCCTTCCTTTGTATGCACAACGGATCGGTCCAAATGTGATCGAGGGTTAAATGAAACGGATGATTATGACTGTGCGGTGTCTGCCTCGTCCTTTTCTGTCTGGACTGATCCTGACTTGTTTTGGAGGTGCCAAGTATAAAACGATGATGGAGCAGCGAATAATGAAGATACTAGGAGTAGTAGCAGCCGTTGTCGTCGTCGTCTTCGAGGACGTGATAGTAGATCGGTGTAAGTTCGTCCAGTGTTGGAGGAAGTATGACGAGAGGAGCAAAGTATGCCGGGTAATAGCTGCCGCACAGGGCCGACTCTCGAAGCAAGTACTACACTATAGGCAAAAGCGCTACAGAACTCGCCTATACTTACACAACATCAATTGAAGACTTCTTGCTAGCCAAGTACTATAAGATGTTGTACACAAATGCTGAAACGCATCTTATGGCTCCCATTGCAAAGCCATCAACCCCTGCTGCAACACATATCATTACATGCAACCACTCCTACATCTTACAGTGGAACCATGCTTATGAGTCAAGAATGTTCTCCCTTCACAGATTAAACAATGCCGAAAGGAATAGAATGTTTTTACGATCCAGTAGCTTCCCAAAAGACTAGAAATGCGTTTGAAGCCTATCACGGTTCCGTTCTCTCGGATTTTGATTCAGCCTTTGGCTTTATCTTTAGACCGATCTGGAAGCACTTTTCGTGGCTGTGTGGCAAGGCTTCCCCTCATATGGAGCAAACAACATTCGCTTACCGTCCCCTTCTTATCTCTATCACGCTGCTCCCGTGAAATGTCTAGCACAAACGGCCATTCACCTAGGGAAGTCTTCTCTGACATTCCATTTGGAATTCAATACGGGCCGAGCGCAACAGCCTTGCCGCATACCTGCTCTCCGTTCCCCCTCCCCCTCGACCCCAGCCAATTCGAACAGGCTTGCGAAACCACGAGTGACTTCCACTTTTCGCAACCCTCGAATTGCAGACCGCATGCCTACGAACGTTTTGACCATTTTTCTACAGGAGAAATATGCTCTTGGACTTCGACATCGTTCAGTGAGCTGGACTTGGATCCTGGAGGGCTGGGAACGTACACAAGGGGCATAATCGAAGCACCTCGACAACCGCCACACGATTCTCTTCCCCTTGATGGGTTTTCAATATCCCAGCCTTTCGCACAATTTGAAAACGACTATCTTTTAGCGGAGAGAGGAGACGATCATGACAGCACGGTCACTGAATGCTTGGATTTGGGAACAATGCATGACTTCTCCACACAGGTGGCTTTCGATACGCCGCCTTCATCCTACGATACTACGCTATGGTCTGAATTCGAACGGCGGTTGAACTCTCAGTCACCACCGTATCATATCTGGAATTCGTCTTGTGAGTCGCCTCATCTCCCGAGGTTAGATTTTCATGCCGCGCTACCCTCATCAATCCTGCATGAGATTACATGGAATGCAGACTCAATCGCCCCCTCCAACGACTTTGCTCCCGACAATTCTTCGCTCCTTCAAGATCATATAAACTTGCTACTGGTGTCTGAAGATCTACCCCCCTCGAACATCGGTAGACCTCCGTCCATAGCAAGCTCAACAACCAGCTCGTACACAGCAATACGGTATAGGTGCCATCGAGAAAACTGCAACATTCCTTTCAAGTACAAAGCCGACCTCATGCGACATTTCAAAACTGCACATAACGACCCAGGCTACCAGTGCACATCCGAGGGTTGTATCAAAGCGGGCAAGACCTGGTCTCGCCTCGACAGCTTGAAGGAGCACGTCTCCAAACTACACCCAGGCGCTATCGTGAAGGATGTGATCAAAAGAACAAGCCGCGAAGACTTGCCGGTTGCCATTCTGACGCCAGCAATGATGTCGAGGAGAAGTAGGAAAAGTAGAACAAGTCGTACAGTGTTCAATAACTCTAGTGTCATATGATACGTCGTATACTTGGTTTGTTTCAATTTAGTTCAATTCAAATTCAATTCCGGTCGCTATCCTTTGACTTTTGCCTCTCGTTGTTGCCTTCTTCATTCACTTCTTCCTTACGAGGCTGAGCCCTCATTCTGCGTTACCACGCCGTGCACACTCATCACCAATAATACCCGCCTAATATATCCAGAGATCCAATTAGCTGCCCTTATCAGGAACTCGTGATCACTTCATCTCCCAACTCTCAGCATCCTCAAACCTTGTCCACAAGCCCAACATGCCCAACAAGCCCCAGCCCCACTTGATTCTCTTCCCCCTCGTGAATATCGCCCAAGAACGTTAACTCAAAAAATCCGATCATATCAGATCATCCTTCCCCCAACGATCCCGCCTTCCATCACAGTTGCAAATAGCACCGCATCAAGCCAAGCCCCCTTCCACAACTCGTACAACCTACAACTCAGTCACATCCCCAACCCCCCTACATGTGCCCCCCAAACGTCCCAAAGGTCGACCAAATAGGATAAGAGAGGCTACACGAAAGCGGGAACCTCATCACCTGAGCTCATAACGGTGGTCCCCTGATCAACATAGCCCACACCGCTCTTCACACCGACGGCGTCCGTTGTTCAGAACAGCTCATTGCATTCTGATGCGCTTTGTTAGATAGGTTTCTAATGGGGTTAGTGGAGGAAAACTGTTAAACCAAATTCCGACTATATATTCGTTATAAAAGCTGGGCATGGTGTGTTCACATTTTGGTCAGTTTTGATCGAACAAAAACTAATGTTGAATTGTGATGGGATGTGGGACTTATGATTATCTTGTCAGGTGATTGTGTCTTGAGATATACGGGCTACGGGGTATTAAGCACTAAAGTCAGGATAAAAGTGTTTAGCGTATTGTGTTCCGTTTAGGTGAGTCATTAATGAAGGGACATCATCAATGTACCTAGATGTATGGAGAGTGGGACTTGGCACGATTGAGAATTCACTAGAAGGTATAGACCCCTTACGGCTGGACCAAGCTTATCACGGGATATCAGCACTCGAGACAAAATTCAGCCCAATGACGAAGATTCAAATCCACACATTCAACCTTCTATCAAGCAACACTATATCGTCATCAATAGTCTGTCCACCCTATAGGCGTTCCTTTCCCCCACGCAACATTATACCCCCCTGGCTTCCCACAGTACGGAAACTTGGTATACGAAAGCTGAACATCGTGCTCACGAAAACCATATGGTTTCAATAATTTACCAACGCAATGCTCCGTATGATGCGTCGGCATAATCTGACCATCTGCAATCTTCCCACCGGCAAGAGCCCGATGAAGCTTCTTAATCAAGAACAGGCAGTGGGTGAGGTGATACTGTTGGCGCACGAAGACTAACCTCACTTATTATGAGAAGATGAATTTCGATCGAGATACTTACAACCAGGGCTGTCGCCTCGTCGGACTTCTTCTATGGATACTACTTCGGTGTAGTTCATGTCCCGATAGAGATTCAGGTCATTCGCGACAATGTAGGTGAGGAATTCGTCTTCTGTCACTGGGTCGTGGCAGTCTTTGGGTAGCCATGTGAATCCAGTAGTTTCGAAAATGCATCCTCGTGCTCGGGCTTCGTCGGCTGTGGTTCCGCACTGGTCGCATTTAACACCTTTACTATGCGAGACGGTGAAGTAGATGAGCGGTGCTAGTACCGCTATTGTACAGAGAATTATAAGAAAAGGTCGGAAGAAGGGTGATCGCGAGGGAGTGTCTTCCGAATCGACGTCGGTGTAATCTTTGAACTTCTCTTCATCAAAGAGGGTGGCTCGAGACAGTCCTTGCTCGTTGTCTAATTCCGAGGGCGACATCGTTTTCGAGCTAGAGGTTATCGATGGATGTAGAGGTAGGACTTATCTCTTCCCTTGGCGAGCTTGGGAAGAGAGTAGGATCGGTAAAACGTAAGGCCTCCCTTATTGCACTTGGGATCTACTATACGCTATCGTATAGCCCGTGAATGTAGACCCCTCCGCTTGCTGTTACTCGTGGAAAGGCTGCTGACCGGGAAGTTAGTCCGGGGGGTTGAATTGCCTTATCGTTAATGGTTTCGGGAACGAAAAGGATGAGGTGGAGCTGATGGGTTCCATTTCATACACGGCAGATATGAACATCAACACTGTTTTCGAAGGAAGCTATCTTTCTAGGCGTCATGTAGATATGGATTGGAAGCAAAGACGAATTAGGCGACTCATATCACGCACACCGAGGTCACTTGGATAAAAGAACATCTAGCGGATAGGTAGTGAGCAATGACTTCAAATACGATGCAACCGGGGATCACTGTTAGCGTTACGTGGCACGCTGTTAAACCGTATTGGATTGAAACGAGATATCGTAGAGATAGTTCCATGAAGGGAAGGTCAATATTGCCAAGGTGCAATAAGCATGCAAAGCCAGGTAAGCTCAGGTGTAAAAAGAAAGAAGCAATACGAGAAGGATTTACTTACTACCCTAGCACCTGGCACCCTAGTAGGAGAACCCCGCTAGCGTTTTCTAGATACGCTAGGCCTCACATCGGTCTATCTCACATCAACGAATGTATCGTATGAAGAGATCAGGAACTAGTTGGCAGTCGAAGGAATCAAAACAAGGATCACATTGAGTAGATGGTGGATATTGTATCCAATGATCTCAGTGCAGTTGAAATGCCCAACCCTGGGAGACTAATGTAGTTACAATTACGACACGCCACTCCACTCCACGTTACCGAGAGGATCATCAACACGAATTGTGGCATCCATTTTATCTACCTTGTGCTCTTTGGCCCAATCTCGAATCGCTTCGAAGTCGCGACATGTGTGTGTGACACCAGCTGTCGGGAGTACTCTCTTGAATTTCGGCCACCAGGCGTATGGCACTGGTGTTACGTTGCTAGAGCACATGAGACTTTGCCGAATAGAATAGATGCAGTGATCCATGTGCTTCATCGAAAGCTCAGTAACTTCGTCAGGTGAAGTAGTTGTGTCGTTCCAAAATATGCGCTTGCGCAAATAGCTCTGTAGCTGCGGATTAGCAAGACAGTTATAAACGGAATTATAGGGGGAAAACGTACCAGGCAGTGCAGTTGATGAAATACCTCAAGAATTACAACGTATTGACCTGGTTCGTCGGGAATGGGTGTTGTTCGATTTGCGAGCTGAATTGCTTCGCTCTTGGGCATTCGCGTGACGCCATCTGGAGCGAGAGGTTAGCTTTAGGATAGAAGTAGGTATCGAATTCTCACATTTGTGTAACTCTTTCCATAGCTCATCGCTCTCTTTTGTAGGTCACCCTTGATACGGGCTTACGTCCCCCTCGATACCGGCAGTGAAGACCACATTCTTGTGCTTGATCGCCGACTTTGCTGGTGCTTCAATCTATTATCAGTAAAATTATGCTCGAGCTTGATGTTGATAGACTTACTGAAGACTTCATTATCAGGTGTGACAGCTTTGAGAGCTGTCCATGTGAACCAGTTAGAGGTCAGAAGGCATGCGACGAGTGCTCAAGGAAACCAGCGCACTAGAATAGAAAATGAAGTTGCTCTTGATCGGAGCGGGTGCGTGAAACCGTCGAGATCCGATTCAGTGAAAGAATGTCTATTCTTGTATCTATCTCCACATTCCTCCGCGCTTTCCCGCTGATTGACAGGCAAATAGTTTTTGGAAATCGAAGAGGCCATGACGAGGTTCAAGAGAAAAACTATGACTGGCTTTTGGAAGTCCCAAATATGATAAATGGAAGAGCTGTGCTAGACGGTAAGTAGATACCGCACCGAAAGGACCAAAGAGGTAAACACCGACGCCATGGTGTGATTTGCTAGATGTATTATAGTATGTCTAGCGATAGGGTCAGTGCACAGGAACGGTCCGCAGACAAACTATCGTGTCGGGAATAAGCAAGGTATGTACGCAATCCACATCAACTAACCTTAAAAACGTCATGCAGTCAGAAAATGGTAGCTGCACGTCTTCTCGACCGTGAACAAGGGTATGCAACATATTTTGAATAGAATGTCGCACTATCTCGGGCAGCAATCGCTGCATGGCGTCAATACCCACTGTTGGATGTTTCTAGCATTAGCCAATTGAATATCAGGTGGCCGTGATACAGCTTGTGTGCCTCTCGATCGGCGCCTTGTTGTCAACATACAACTCCCAGAATAATCAACAAGCTCAATGTATATCTAGTGCCTATCTTTTTCACGGTCTCATTCCAACGTCAAGCCTCTTCCTGTAAACGTGGGATGTTGGTGGCGTCAACTGAGGAACTCTCCTCACCACTAGTTCTGCGCTCTAAGACTGCTCTTCAAGATACTACCTTCCCTTACCAGAAAATAGAACTTTCATTATCGATCCTTACACTCGGCTCTGAAGTAGAATTCTACCCCACCACGTTGATATGGGGTATACAAGCTTCGGGTTTGGATGTTTGGATGGCATCGTGATCAAAGCTAGAAGCCCCCCTTACCTCGTAACTCCATTGCTCGACATGCCTTTTATGGTCTAAGTACCTTGATAACGTTGCAAGTATCCTGTAAATATGAGTATCAAGTAGCAGTTAACGATCGTATCATCCTCGCCTGATCACTCGATTCTATTATTTCTCCTCCCTGCCCTCTCTGGTACCTCCGTCAACGCCTCTATCCGTTTTACCAGTTCTCCCACCTGCTCATAATCATGAGGTTCGCCAGCGCCGTCATACCAGCTCTTTTCGCCGCGCAGGTGTTCGCTATCCCAGTGCCAAGTGAGGTAAGTCCTAGTAATGCTTTTCACCACTTCATATCAAAGCATCGCTAACCTTTGAAAGAACGACGTCTCCGTCGATGCTGCCTTTGGTAACACCATTGCGTACATTGCTGGGTTGAAGAAGCGCTCCAGTGATGAGGCAAGTGTCGATGCGGCCTTCGGCAACACCATTGCGTACATTGGAGGTCTCAAGCAGAAGCGCAAAGAGACCGACGATGAGGCAACCGTCGACCAGGCTTTCGTCTTGGCCTACATTGGTGGACTGAAGGAAAAGCGCGAGGCAGAGACTATGTTGAAGCGCAAAATTGCCCAAGGCGTCACAGTTACCGTCGATGCATCCTTTGTCCTCGCTTACATTGGTGGATTGAAGGAGCGTGATTCTGAAGTCGTTGAAAAGCGCGACGAGGCCGATGACAAAGTGTCTGTTGACCAGGCCTTCGTTCTCGCCTACATCGGTGGATTGAAGGAGAAGCGTGAGATTGAGGCTATGCTCAAGCGCGATATTGCGGGCGATGATGTTGTGACTGTTGACCAGGCTTTCGTCCTTGCGTACATTGGTGGACTCAAGCAGCGGGAGGCTATGCGCAAGCGTGACGCTGACGAGGCGAGTGTCGATCAGGCTTTCCATCTTGCATACATTGGAGGTTTGTAAAAGGACAAGACGCTTAAAGGACTCAGGTGAGCATACAGTTCACTTCGAAAGGATGTAGCTGGCCAGTTGAACTATATACACATGTAGCGGTGTGACGCAGGGTTCTCGAATCCAACTCTATCTTGACATAGTCCTGATTTTTCGACACAATTGGTGATATGTACTCTGATGTTGTTGTACTCCTAAAGTACTCGCTTACAAGATACGTTTACAGTAGTAGGCAATCATCTGCCCGTTAAGGCAGCTCGTTCGATCGTCTCGTATTCGGCATCTTCGCGGCACATGACTTTAATACCCAAGCCAAATTGCCACAATATCCTGTACTTTCTCTTTAGATCTCTCGCATCTTAATACGCTCCAAAATGTCTAAGCTTAACATTCTCTTCGCTGCTGTCACACTTATGAGCTTATGCCTTGCTCATAATACAACGCTCATCCTACCACAAGGCGCAGGACCCTTCCTTTCCTCGCTTATCAATGAAGAATGGATAGACCAGACCCGTCAGGACCCGTACAACGCTTCTCATGTTAGGCGTATCATGATATCGAGATTCGATCCTGTGCCACGTTCTCGTTGTCCACGGCTAGTTGAAGTACCGTACTTTCCAGCTGTTACCGCCGCCCTCGAAGACGACATATTGGTAAATCATGGTTGGCCGAGGAACTTGATCGCACGATTCCGCCATCAAGTTTGCGACGTTAAACACATTGGGCCAGAAGCGAACATCAGCAAAAAGTGGCCGTTGGTCGTGTTGAGTGGCGGTATTAATACGACACGCCTTTTTTACAATCACTTAGCGCAAGAGATATCAAGTTATGGATTTACGGTCATCACAATTGACCATCCGTACGATACCGACATCGTCGAATTTCCTGGCGGCGATGTCATAACTGGAGGCTACGTTGAGAAGCCGGCGAACGAGACTGATACGGCTTCGGTTGAACATGCACTAGAGGTTCGAGCTCGTGATGCTTCTTTTGTACTCGATCATATGGGCTTGCATGAGAACGATAGCGCTGCCATGCTGGGGCACAGCTTTGGCGGCGCAGCGAGTGCGACGGCTTTGCTCAACGACAAGAGATTCCGGGCGGGGATCAACATGGATGGCTTAATGTTTGGGCCGGTAATGAATACTCCGCTGGGAAGTTCTTCGCGCCCTCAAGCCTACATTCTGTGGGGAAGCGACGGTCATTCGTCATTCACAGATCCATCGTGGACACAGTTCTGGGGAACTTTGAGCAGCAGCACAACCGTAGACTACAGAAAAGAGTTTACTATCACGAATAGCTCGCATAGTTCATACTGGGATCCGAACATACTCGTTGATATCGCGGGAATACGGGAGGAGCTCAGCGAAACAGCACCGGATCTTCTGAGCCCCATTCCAGGGCCGCGGGTCTGGGAGATCTTAGGACGGTATCTGCCGGCTTTCTTGTGGTACACGTTAGAGGGAAAACCAAAAGACGAAGTACTGGATAAAGGGGTTGCAGGATTCCCAGAGGTGAAGATACTGCGAGGCTAGAGGGCGATCAGGTATAGTAGCTTGACCGAAATTGGATTAGCGTCTATTGGATCTTCCCCCTATTTGTTGGACTACAATACTCCATACAATAATTGACAGGGTTCATTAAGTTTGTTAATCCTCAAGGCTCCATTTTTTGAACCACCAGCAGACATATATATAGTTTTAGAATGTAAATTTTGACGTTAAACAAAGTGCAATCTATGTTCTCAAATTGCCTTGCCTTAACCCCGGAATTTCCACGCACGAGATCCGGCTCAACCGGATCGAGTTCCTACACTCACTGACACGTGTTTGTATGATCTGGTGGCTTAGACAAAAATAAATTATTACAAGACCTGGGCGTACCAGGATTAGTGCAATTTCGTCATGGGCGGATAGTAGAAAGTAGATATACAATGATGTATTTTGAGGTGGTCCACCAATCATCATCCTGGAAAATTGTCACCACCATTCCAGAATAATACGCAACTGCGTACGCTGCTACAACAATGCCTGTTCCTTGAAAATGATGGTATCGGTCGTTTCACGTGTTTGGTAAAGCTCCGGTATGAGACGCCCAAGTAGGTCACTTCACGATATCGAACGGCAATGCTAAGCCGACAAAGAGAAGAGAAAAGGGATGCAATACTACAAAGACCTACAGCTGGCGGCTTTCAATCGAAGGTAGTCCCCTATTCTTTCCTTTGACCACCAACTATGAGGTTTCTCTCGACGCTCAGCGCGTTCCTCCTTGCTCCCTCTGTCGCCTTTGCGGCATGGGGCTGGTCTGACGATGGCCGCAACTATGTCATCGACACAAATGCAAACCTTGTCGTCAAGGTCAGCAAGGCCAACGGTGATATGACTTCCATCAACTACCGCGGCGTTGAGTATAACGGACAAAGAGGAAAGAACTCACACGTTGAGTCCGGGCTGGGCGCATCAACAGTTACAATCAAGACCTACGGCAACAATGTGATCAAAGTTAGCGTCGCACACGGAACCCTGAGGCACTACTTGGTATTCCGATACAAGAACCCTAACGTCTATATCTTCATGAATAAGAAAGATACGAGCGTAACTGTCTCTCGCTACATTGTCCGCATCCCACCGAACATCTTTAGCAACAACGAGGACGAGGATACAGATTGGGTACCAAATGGCGCTAGGGCTATTGAGTCTCAAGATGTCAATGGAAGGGATGGCAAGACGTGGTCGAAACACTACTCGGGAAAAAAGTACGGGCGCACCATGGATTACGACTACGTTTCCTACACGAATGCAGACGTCGGCATGTATCTCATTCGAAGTAATCACGAGAAGGCATCCGGCGGTCCATTTTTTAGGAGCTTGATTAGACGCGGCGGCTCCGGGGGTCCAGACCTCTATGACATTTACCACTACAACATGGGCCATACGGATGTCATGCGGTTTGGTCTGCAAGGTCCATCAGTCCTTCATTTTACTGATAACGGTGCTCCGCCAAACGCCAATCTTTTCGCCCGCAAGGCTAATTGGGGGTGGATGGATGGTTTGGAGATCGATGGCTGGGTCCCCGCGAGTGGCCGTGGAGCCGTCGCAGGCGTGGGAATCTCTAATATGAAAAATGGATACGTAAGTATCTTGAATTGGAAATGAACGTGTGATTTACTGACCTCGTACAGCAATACGTCGTGGCTCTTAAGAATGACCAGAACCAATACTGGAACGTCGCCAACGGCGCCTGGAGAATCAATGGCGTCATTCCGGGCACCTACACTCTCACCATCTATAAGGGTGAACTCGAAGTTCACACCAGCAGCGTTACTGTCAATGCAGGTGCCACTGCAGCAAGGAATACCATCACCTGTGTCGATCCCGAAGACACTGAAGCTATCTGGCGTATTGGAGATTGGGACGGCACTCCTAAAGGATTCCTCAATTTCGATGCCACACCCATGAAACCCACATATATGCATCCTTCTGATTCCCGCCTTTCTTCCTGGAGTCCCCCGAACTATATTGTTGGCACTTCAGCCACCAATGCCTTCCCCGGCTACATGTGGAAGGACATCAACAATGATCGAATTATATATTTCAAGCTCACAAACGAACAGCTTGCTGCTGGCGCGAAGATTCGGTTTGGTGTGACTGAAGGTCAGGCGGGAGGACGACCAACGGTTACTGTCAACTCGTGGGCTGCTCCGCTGCCAGCCGACAAGGGCCAGGGCAGTACGAGAAGCTTGACAGTAGGGACCTACCGAGGCAACAATCACATTTATGAGTTCACTGTGCCTCAATCTGCTTGGAAGCAAAGTCCAACTGAATGGCAGATTCTGAAATTAACGGTTATTTCTGGCAAGCGTTCGACGGGTTGGTTAAGTCCGGGAATTAGTGTTGATGCTATCGACCTGGTTGCTGTATAATGTAGTAATGACAAGATAATCAATTTAATAGACGACACATTAATATATTAATATAATTTTTCTTCATTAGCGTTCACACGAATTCAGACCTTTGAGCGAGAAATCTCTTATCTACAGCTACTGATCCGTTCTACTCGAGACTTTTTCCTCATTTCCGTCTTTGCTGGGAACCAGAGTAAGCTTAGCTCGAAAGCTCCGGCCATAGTGCATATCTAGCCTTTTTCTCCAACTAACACGTCAGGAAGTGCAGTAGATTGAAGTCTGTATCCGTGTCTCAGGCTGTAGATACAAGAAGCGTCCCATATACTCATGACAAGCCGCTATGCCTAATCTGTAGCAGGAAGTCATCCTTACACCTACTCATTTGCTCATGTACTTTATCTTAAGAGTGGCCTGCGTACTCACACTTAGAACTGTCCGCACTCTTCTTAGAACAAACTCGTATGGTACTCAGAGTTCATAGTCTGAGTGAAATCTCATACTTCGGTTTTACGAATAATTGAGCGTTAAGATTCACGAATGGTATGCTACGAACAGGGCTAGTTTCAATATCATGTCACCATCCAGGAAGACGTAAACAAAAGAGTTCATGATAGATATGATTGCATCAGACTCCAAGAAATAATGCAGCTATACAATAAAAGCTTTTCATTCGCTAACGTTGAAGTGTCAACACGCCTGGCCTATACGGCAACAAATTATAATCTCCACCCGAATTTGTGGCCCTACCCTGATATAAAAGCTGCAGATTGCACAAATCAATCGTGTTCGTTTGATCCGCATTGGTCCTCACCAAATCCCCATGACTGATATCATTCGTCCAAGTCGCACCACTATTCGCCTTGCCCGCGAACGGATTGCTTTCTGTCGCCGCATTTGGGGTCCAACTGCCTCCTAAACTGGTCGCCGTGAAAGAGCGGAAATACCGACCTCTGGACCCAATAGCCTCGACAATCATGAGGTACTTTTGTTGGCCTCCGATAGTGTAAACTTGCACTGCTTCGAACAAATTGTTGGTGCTGTCCGAGAGCACGACGGTCGAGGAGGAACCGAAACTTCCAGGAAATCTCCCAATGGGCATACTCGCGCGGTAAATTTTACCGTTATCGCCGGCGAAGAAGAGATACATGTTTTGGCTGTCGCCGATGACCGCTTGATCGATCGGTCCCGTGTTGGAACCTGAGATTGAGCCGCTAAAAAGTGGTTGCGCACCAGACCAACCATTCACATTTGTCGGGTCACTACTTGTCTTGTATGAGAATGCGGATGGACCCCATTGGTACGCGAGTACCCAAATGTTCTTCGGAGCAAAATAAAACAGCGAGGGCGCGACAGTAGAAGCAGACATTCCCGTTTGCGTGGCCGAGCCTAAGTCGTTCCAATCATCGATAAGGCTGAAACCCATAGAGCCGTATTTGGTCCCATAGTCGTGCGTTGTGGCGTAGACAAGTTTCTTGCCATTGTAGGGCGCTGTTGTGAAGTCTTTTAGTGAGACCCAGCCAGATTTCGGGTTCGCAAGAACGCCGGTCGAGCTCCAACGATAGTTCGTGGGAAGAGAACATTGTGCTGCGACCCCAATTGCAGAAGTTAGCCAGGGAAAGAAGATTGAAGACTTCATCATGTAGGTGATGGATTTGAATGGTGATCCAAGGCGTCTTAAATGATGGTACCACACAGCGGGATAAACAAAAATATATCTGAACTTACGTTTCTCATTTATATACTATTCCAATTTATTTTTTGTTTCTATATGATACGTCTCATATGTATATAAACCTAATGCGAACACCGTGGTAGTTCCACCAGCTATTCGATTGGGAATATATTGTTCCAGAAACAATGCGCCCATGCCGCTCTTTAATACTAGAAAACCATGCGGGTTTTTCCACCCACGAGAGCTGTTCTAATTAAGATCTTTGGCAAGCTTGCGCAGTCTTGAGGTCGCGCTACTGGAAAGGTAGCCCTGCAATTATCCAAAAGCCTGGGCTACCCGGGCATATCGATCGGTTGTATGATGATCGCGGAGAAAACATTCCGCTACATGTTTCTCGCATACACTTCTGTTGACTTGATTTCTCGCACGCTTGATAATCTTTCCAATATACTTCATCTGTTGCATTTATGCGATGACATGAATGTGTGAAAGGAAGAGCTCGGTTCTGTCTAGACTATAGTAGGAGCACTCCAAACTCAACACCGTCGAGAGTCGAGCGCGCATTCAGACTGATAATTGTGTCTTGGTTTTCTTTTATGAATGGCGGCAGTATGTATGATTAGGTACTTGATAAAGTATGATCAGAAGTCATGAAGTGCTTTCATCAGGATTGGTATTCATCTAGTGAGCACATTCATTACTGCAATGGAATGGGTAATTAGATGACAAATTAAAGGAATCTAAGAAGAGTATGTAACGCGTTTTCCGCCTAGCATTGTTGTCTATTACGATGTTGATTCTTAGATCACGTGCTGACTTAGTGGGTACGGGAAGATGAGTACTTCGTAGGGGATGTTAGTGCGTGCGATAACAAGTACCGTCGGCCCACACAAGTTCAAATATCTTTTTGTTATGATACAATTTCGACCTTCTGACTGCATCTTCTGCCTCTACCTGAGAGTTCGTGCGAACAAAAGGGAGCAGTAGATGCCACCTTAGTGCCGATGTACTCTATGGCTAACAACCAGCAGCTTCACAGCTCACGAACTCAGCCTGGTTGGAAGTTAAAAACCATGCGCCGCTCTGCGCTTCTCCCGTCGCTACAACGACGCGCTTGCGCAGCAACCGAACTCGACCATCACCCTTTGCGTAGAAAGAGAATGCTGCAGCACAATACAACTTCTCCGCGGCAGTAGCTGTGAACCGAAGATACAGGTCATTCATGAACCCATTGGGCGTCAATACACGAACCACAGCCAATCCCATGAGGCTGCAGGTATCACAGATCAGGCGTATCACGACGATCCGAACAACTGAGTAACTGGTAAGTTGTTGAATTGCTGTACCGTTCTCAGGCTATCTATGAGCAGATAGCTCTGGTTTATATCTCCAGAGTCATATCCACCGTTTGGTGATACTCTCGTACAAACTGCGACAAAGTTTGTATCTACCAACTGATTGATCCAGAAGGTAATTGTCGAACCAGTTGATCAACGAACTGATTTACCAAATCAATCGCTACACACGTGACAGCAGGTGCCATGGCTGGCATATTACCCCGCTGCTTATCTTGACAGACACCGCACATGTCGTCTGCACTTTCTTACAGAACCTGGAATAAAGGACCAACCTATCGAGGCTGAAAATCGATCTTTAGAAGAAGGAAAAGTCAGCGCTATGGGAGCTACTGCGAGTTTACCCAGGTACGATATTGAAGATATTCCCGGGAAGGGTAAAGGCCTCATCGCCACTGAGAACATTCCGAAGGGCACGCGGATCATCTCTGAGAAACCAATCGTCAGTTCGGGTCCACGTGTCGCAAATTTGAAGCAGCATCAGGCTCGCATTCAGCAGCAGATTAGCTCTTTGAGCGAAGCCCAGCAAGCAGAGTTCTTTTCCTTGAGCAACATCTATCCTTACGTCAACAGTACGGAGAGATGGCGCGGCATCTTCCAAACGAACGCTCTGCCTATGGGACCGGAGTTAGATGTTGGCGGTGTTTTTCTCAAAACATGCCGGATCAATCACTCTTGTGACCCTAATGCACAGAACTTTTGGAACGAGAAGCTCAATCAGCTCACGATCCATGCTGTAAGAGATATCCAAAAAGGGGATGAAATCAATATTAGTTACCTGCGCAGTTTGAGAAACCGTCAGGCACGACAGAAGGAGCTCCAGGAGAATTTCAAGTTTACGTGTTCATGTCGACTTTGCTCTTTGCCTCCTGACCAAAGGAAGGACAGCGACGCAAAATTGGATCGTATTCATGAGATCGATTGCATCATCGAGAGAGGTGGCGTACCTGGGTTCGTTTCATCAGCCCGGCGCTTGCTTAGCTACGTCGACGAACAGGTCCGGCTTTGGAATGAACCAACGCCAAACGAAATCGGCCTGGCTCGGGCATATCCCGACGCGTTCCAAATTTCTGTCGCAAATGGAGACTTAGCAAGGGCACGCATCTTTGCAGAGAGACTGGTGTCCATATATGTGACGGTCATGGGTGAAGATAGCCCTGACGTGATTGAGTACAACAGGCTAATTCGAAACCCTGCGGCACATGAGTACTATGGCATCTCAATGAAGTGGAAGACGACACCTGATGAAGTTCCGCATGAACTAGGACCAATAGATTTCGAAAACTGGCTTTGGAGGAGGAGGAAGGAATCGACCCCAGGACAACTGGCAGATCTCCGCGACCGTGAGATCTTTCCCAGCTTCAATGCTCTTCCGGACGAGCGTGACTTTGAATCAGACTATTTCGAATGCAAAGATATAATAAACCGCCGACTAGTGCGTCACTGGTGCTTCCTGGCGGAGATTCAAGATTTCGCCTGGCTTGTTCGTTTGAGAATGAATGTCAAGGATGCTGATGGCATGACGGTCCCATTGTTCTTTCACACTAATCTCAGAGGCGCTGAACTAGCCCAGCCGCAAATTCAGAAGGGATATACGGTTGCAATTTTATATGCTGTACGCCACTCCTTTGCGTACAGCGAACCCGGTATCCGCCACGAGGATCCCCAGATGTTGAAGGTAATGTCTCGAGACCCACATGACTAGACTACAGTTTGCTAACCATGAGCATACAGATCTTCCCTTTATCATTGGAAAGGTTGCAAAACCTGAATGAAAAGGCCAAAACGTTCTCCACAGAGCTCAACGGTGTCAAGACATGTCGTGGATGCGGCAAAGAGAGGACGACATCTATGAAGCGATGTGGCAAGTGCCTTGCCGCCTGGTACTGCGACAGGGTAAGACATCATTCTATGTAACCCAACTTCCTGTTAGCTTTACTAACGAAAATGTGCCAACAGAGTTGCCAAAAAACCAACTGGACTGAAAGTGAACATAAGGGCGAGTGCAAAGTGTTGAAAGACCCGGATTGGCAAGCCATGCTCCGTCTTGACTGGGGAAAGTTCAACGGCCATGTTCAATTTCCGCTCCGCATTGGGGAGAGCTCCTGACTTGATTGAATGACGATCTTAATGTAGTTTCGGCAGATAACGACTACTCAATTGTTCAAAGACGTTGATAGTCAAGACAACCGCGTTCGGTTCATCCTTCAAGTGATGAACACCTTTGGGCGTCTTGAACGTGCATGAAGTTGCTAATTGACTATCTGTTCAATCTAAGTTAGCACGATTGTCGCAGCATAGAGTTACGGTAAAGTTTACCAAGCATGTCATTCTCCGGGTCGTTTGCACTTAGATCTAAGACAATTCTTCGTACTAACAACTGTAATACTACCTCTAGTGTAGCATATAATGACATTTATTGCTGCACGTATCAGGTAAAGAAAGGAATATATAGAAGTTCATAAATGAAGGCGTCCCAGGAGAAGTGGAGGAGGTAGCTCGGATAAAGGTAGGGGTGAGCGAGGGTAAGGTTACGCCACATGATCATGATGAAGACAGTGATAGAGTCTTCAGAAGCAAATTTAATACTGTAAGAAATCCAACCGTTTCTCATAACTATTCAACCTGGTTTGAATTAGTTCAAGCAGCAAGCTAAATCATCCAGCCCACCGTTTATCAACTTACACCGCAAGACCCACCACCCACCTCCGCATCACAAACCAACCAAAAACACAGTCCAACAAACACCAACCCAGATAAAACAACCAGAAAAAACCTCCCAGCTAGCCAATCGAATTTTCCTTGACGCCGCAAATCCCAAACCCATGCCCAAACCCATGCCCAAACCCCAGGCACAAAAAACAGTAATCAAATCGGCCTAGAGAAAATACTCCTTTCTCTGGATCTTCCCAACAGTCTCCGGCTTAACAACGGTAAGCGCAACAATCACCCCAATGAAAAAGCTCAAAATCACTAAAAGCGCAACCTCTGTAAGCGAAACCGGATGATTCGCAGTGCGCGGTCCCTGCGGTGCATTCTTGCCGACCCATTTCTTGAATGGCGCGACTCCGTTTTTCTGTGCGTATTTGTACCCGCGCTTCATGCCGGGGAGACCATCGATGCTGAGCTGAGACTTGGAAGCCCAATAACTGCGACCCAAGAATTAGCAGAAGAAGAAGGAGGAGGAGGAGGAGGAGGAAGATGAGAAAAGAAAGAAAGAAAGAAAGAAAGAAAGAAAGAAAGAAAGAAAGAAAGAAAGAAAGAAAGAAAGAAAGAAGAGAAAAAGACTTTAGGAAAAGAAAAGAACATACTGTTCAATCCCATCCTCCTCATTGCCCTCCTTCCTAGCCTTGACTTCCATCTTCTCAAAAATCTCATCCAACGTACTCCGCCACCCAACCCACTCAAACTTGGGCACAGAAAACCCACAACTCAACCCAACCTGCTCCACATCCACCATAATAATACTCCTAGCCCCCGGAACCAGCCTAACCTTGTGCTCCTCCACATGACGCTCAAACTCCGGGGTACCGTTCTCAATAGGCCTGCCAGTCCCCCATATCCTAAGGATACGCGGCGGGCCGGCAAAGGCGACGAACATGATGCAGATGCGGCCGTTTCCCGGCTCGTGCAGATGGGCGTGGGTTTCGACGCCGGAGCCGGTGAGGTCGAGGTACCAGAAGGAGGTTGGGGAGAGGATTCCGAAGGACTTTGTGCTTTTGGGGGAGATGTTGATGTGGCCTGTGTTGGAAAGGGGGGCGGTGCCGACCCAGAGTAGTTTTTGCTCGAGGATCCAGGGTTTGACGGATTCGGGGATTGTTTCGTGGTAGACGCCCATTTTTTTTTAGTATTTAGTCAGAGAGGGGGTTGATGATGAAGCGCTGATGGTCGGTTGGATTTGTAGGTAACGTGACGGGGATGGGTCAGTCAATTCCTCAGTATACTTCGTACCGATATCGTATAAGAGATTTCCGGTGAGTATTGTAGGATTTAATTGTTGGGAAAAGTCGGATACTTTTGGAGAGGACTAGGTGGTATTCAGAAAACGAAAATGTTGTTTGGATGATGTGGGTTTGGAGTCAGAATTGTACGGGAGTTTGCGCGGGGACGGACGGGGATGTTGCGGTTCTGCCGAGCGAAATGTAAGCACCAGCACGTGATCAGTCAACTAGCTAGTCGAGATATTTCAATCACGAACTAACTACTTCGGTAGTTAGCGCCCGATGCGCGTGCCAAGCCGAGATCGACAGAGCACTCTCTCACACTACCCAGCGTAAACAATCTATCCATCTTCAAGAAGACGACACAATAAACATGAGCAACAAAGCAAAGGGAACAACCCCATATAGACACATATATTTTCCTACATAACCCGAAAAAATCATACAAAACCCAATCAAGAGATATGGAAAGGGAAAAAACATAATACATTATCAAACGCCCGCACTTCCCTCCCGACAACACCTAACCCGTCCTCACTGAAACCCCACACCGACCTCTCCCGGAAAAGAGGCCCAAAAGTCCTGCGTGGCACTGATCATCAACTCCTCCATTTCCTCGTTTGTGAAACCAAAGCCCACGTCAAACGCGGCAGTGTCTTCGAGAGGCGGAATCGGCTGTTGGGCGTTCCAATTGAAGGGTTGGGTGAAAGTGCCGCCGTTCGTCGCTGGCAAGGGATTGGATGTGACCTCCTGCTGGATATCGTGAGTACAGACGATGGTGAGAGATGGGAGGAATGCTGCTGTGCTTACCACGGGTGTTGTGAATGTGCCGACTATCTTCGTGTCTGGGGGTGCTTTTGTCTCCACGGGCTTTTGGACAGGTGTGGACTGCAATGCGCCGTAGTCCACCATTGCACGGCGGAGAACTTGGCGTTCGTCGGGAGATACTGGGCCGTCTTGACCCAGGACGGAGCGATAGTAAGCCTGCATGCGCTTGATAGTTTCGAACTGTAAACATTGAATGTTAGCTGGTATCTACCAAGTAAGTCCCTATGTATGGAGTAATGGGGTATGGAGTAATTGGAAGGCGTACCCAAGTCTCCGACATGGGCCATTGCGTCTTCATTTGCTTGAGGAAGGTGCAACCACCAATGACACGCTCCCTAGCTCTTTCCATTAGCCTCGGATCGTCATCCGGGCTCGGGAAGTTGTAGCTGTACAGCATAACGCCTACAGCAGTGTATATGGTGAAGCCGATCCAGGGCACCAGTCCTCGCAGGAAGAAGACGCCAAATGTGCGCATTTCATCAAGCATCTCCAGTACAAGAGTAGCTTCCTTGAACAGTTCTCGCCTCGATGTGGTTTGCCACGTCTTCCACTGATCGCTACGCTCGCTGTAGGAGTCTGGCGTCTCTTCCGAGTGGCTATGTGGACCAAGCACAGGCAAGTATGCGCGATGCAGAAACATTTTACTCATAAAGTAGATGCAATGCATGTAGCAGTAGGCTTGTCCTTGTTCGACGGCATTGTGACTATGTAGTGAAAACAGGTCGTATTGCAGTCGCACAGGCAAGTCTTTCCTCCACCGATCAGACTCTTGAATCAGTTGGGAGAACTGCGACGTTGGCGCCCATGGCAGCTCTGTCTTGAGCTCCTCGGACCAGGCCCACCGAGCGACCTTGCCCCAGATGCTCGCGACTCGCATACTATAAGCAATGATGCCTAGCTCCCCGGCGGCTGAAGACGGTGACGAAGGATTTGTGTGGAGTTTCCCATCAAGGTGTTCAGTGTATACAGGCTCGCCAAAGATGAAGGGTTCACGCTCGCACGGCAGCTGGATAGCCATGTCGCTAGCAGCAAGCGACTTTTTGCGTCCCTTTCCGCCGGACAGGAGAGAGTCCATGAGGAAGCAGGTCCACGCCGTCCGACGACGCACCTCGGCCTCGATGAATTCTTCGCGCGTCAGAGGGCGGTTTGGAGGAGGCTTCTGCTCTTGGGTGAGATCCATGACCTCGACAAGACGTATGGCCATGCCGAGATAGATCCAGGCTCTGCGGCCATTTCCAGCGCCCCAGTCGTGGCCCGTCAACATCAACAGGGCCTGCACACGGCTGATGCTGGGAGTCTCCAGGTCAGACTGCAGGATCTGGCGAGCGTGGGCAGCAAAGGCATTGCTGGCCTCGATCTGGGTCTGGAAAGGCGGAGGCGGATCCTTGACGAATCTGACATGATGAGCGGCAGGCCTTCAGAGGATGTTGTGGCATCGACACACACCTGATGGCCAGGGCCAGCATCGCCCACGCCATCCACGTCTCGAGGGTGCGATCGCGGATGCGCAGCAGCAACGTCGGCACATGGTGGAAGCTCCACTTGTACGAGCAGCGCAAATAGCTGTTCTTGACCTCATCGGTGAGCAGATCAAAAGGGTCTAGGGTGTCCAGCGATGCCGCAGCGGTCGGCGAGGGCTGTGGAGCGGCGACAGTGGAGCTGGCCGTCGGCACTCGAGCCGGGGCCTGTGGAGGCGTGATGGACGAAGCCGACGGCGACGTCGCAACAGTGTCGGATTCCTGGCGCGGCCGCTTGGGACGGCGATGAATCGCAGACGTGCCCGGCGCAGGAAATGTGCAGGCGTCGGCGCGTCCTGAGGCTCTACACCTGTCGCACGGCGGCGCGTCTTTTCAGCGGCGGACGCGTTAGCAACGAGAACGGGGCAGTCGTCGGCACGTTGGTCTGACCATTGTGTATGCATTTCTGCTTTGCGCTCCTACATGGCACGCATGCGACGGGATTGCGCATCGCGGAACATGGACGTCTTGGTTTGCATTTGCTATTGCTCCTGTTCCATGGATATATCGATGGCCGAAGTCGTAGATGGCGACGGTATCGACAACGTTAACCAAGTAATTAGCCAACAAGTAATCACTTAAACTTTCAGTGTGTGGCACTGTGGCGGCTTCTCGGAGGAAGCCGGGTCGGGTCCGACAATAGCCTTGCAACCTCTTCCGCCATACATAAACACATAAGTACTCTGTACATGTGTACTTGAACACTCTACAGCCACTGCATTACAACATTGATAGCTTGCGTTTGTCTATATGATGTATTTGCAGCCTTTCTTCCGGTTTTTCTTCTATTATCACACACCAATCACGCGTTACTACAGGCAAGCAGCGCCCTCCAGTCTGAGAGTCCCGGACTCGTCTGCACGACTTCGACATCTCTCATATATGGCCTCAGCATATACTCCATCTCTCAAGCACTCAACACATGACTATGCATCTATCTGTCTTCATGTTAGCTTATGTATCCGATATATGATTATATAATCCTTCAACCCACGTGCAACACGCAGTCCAATCTTCTATTCGTCATTCTACGCTCCTGCCGTTCTTCCCCGTACCTGCCATTCATCACGCACTAGACACTCCCACGCTCTTTCCATTCCCCAATATCCATCGTACCTGCCACAAGTCATCGTTCCTGCCTTCTCCCATCCCCCGCCATCTCTCAGTCCTCAAAAGCAAACCTCCTCCACCGCTCTAAGCAATCATCTTCATATCACTCCTATCCACCAGCGTAGTCGAAAAGCCGTTAACATGACATCAAATATTGACCCATTACTCTTCGAAGATCAAGTTCATCATCACCGCCATGAAAGGTCGTCTTCTCGACGAGAAAGAGTATCAATGACGTCGCCTTACCATCCGATACCTTTGGAGAGAGAGTCAAAACCAACGCTGGATTTCCCATGATGCTGAAGAAGATCAGATTTTGAATTCTCCTTTCCGCAAAACCGATCTCTAGAATGGTGATATTGTCATCGGCTACAATCTTAACATATACAGGCGTATTGAAAGGGCTCAACCTCACTTCCCCATTGTACACAACAAGGTAGACGTATTACACTATAGCTAATTATTTTACAATAGACACTCACACACACTGAATCCTATGCATTTTATCATCGGCTACAATCTTAACATATACAGGCGTATTGAAAAGGCTCGACCTCACTCCCCTATTGTACACGATACTGCAAACGCACCACACAGCCAATCAATCACAATAGACCCTCGCACACACCAGACCACATATATTGTTGCCTGCGCGAACCTCACCAAGCTCGGACCTCAAGCCAACGGAACCGTTTGTACTCTGCGCCCTCAACCGCTCACACTCCAGTACCTGCTTCTCCCACAGCACACTTCTCATCGTACCCATCGCAATTGTCCAGTCGGCCATACGTTGCTTGACAACGCACAACTGATACCCTGACCCCGTGACATACAATTCACAATTCTCCAATCACTTGCAATCACTATGCCCAACTCGACCAACATGACTTGTGGCACCAAGAGGAAGCATACCGGCGGCGAGTCAGAGCCTGCCCAGCAAAAGCGCTTCCGCGGTACGAAGAACAAGACGGTATGATGCAACATTTCACCGTTAGTTCTGCCCATATGCTAACAATCCATAGCCCACACTCTCCCAATCAATCATTGTCAAAGCTAAGGCGAAGACCCCATCTGCCGAGGGCAAGAGACCGCGACCACACCTCCGCGTCACTGAAGTATATTGACTCTAGTTTCAAACACTCTGCTAGATAAACTGACACTGCTACAGTCTGACAACTCTACTCTTCTACCAGCTGGTCAAGTCGTAACACCCGAGGGAGTCACGCAGAATGCGGCAGTCGCAGAAGTAGAGGCCCAGCTTGCGCACGCTGATGCGGTCCTTCTCGACATATATCGGGCTTCTGACCCTAAGATCAAACCCGAAGACGTCCCAAATGCCTGGCACGGCGACCACATCCCCGTACTCGCCAGATTGTGGAAGCTCTACGGCTACAAGATTCGCCGGGCCAAACTAAAGGACCTTAAAGACATTCTGGGAGTGAGGAAGTTTGAGGTTGAGGTAATCGCGCCGGTGGCTTGCACCATGCTGACTCTGCGACTCCTCGATAGTGATCCGCGAGAACTTCTCAAAACAGGTTGGAATGCTAGTTGCATGAAGAAGTTTCTTGGTCTTCTTACTAGAGACAATACGAATGTGTTCCAGGGCCTGAAAGACAAGGTCCAAAACATTCATGCTTGTTTGGTGGAGGCTAAGAAGAGTGTTGGAAATTTGGCTAGAACCCAAGAGGGTCGCCAATCTTCCGCTGTCGCTGCTTTAGAAGCTATGAATACCGAGGAACCATCGAAGGGAAAATCAGGGCAAGAAGAATCAAATGAGGAAGGCTCCAAGAAACAGAAACCGATAGAGAAAAAGATCTCGCCTGAAGAAGCGCAGTATCGTGCCGAGCTCGGCCTCAAAGAAACACTTGAAGTATACGAAGACGGTTGGAGTCGCAAAGACATCCACCAGTCCTGGGGATCACTAGCTCTTGTGGAACTTGCCAAGTGCTGGGGGTCGCAGCGACCAATCTTTACGAACCCAGGCAAGTTCATTGACAACGGTGTAACCCTTTCGGAATTTGATTCCGGCGTCATAATTCCAGCTGCGCAGCGCTTCCTCACTTTGGTGATCAAGAAACGACTGGGTAGTGAGATTGTTGCGACCAGCTGGAGCGATATTACGCTCCAGGGCTTCTACGACTGGCTGGTAGGTTTACCAGTACAAGGAGACTGGTTCGATCGGATGAAGCAGAATGTTGTCTTCATTCGGGAGCTTCTTATCACTGCCCGCGCGAACGTGGACAGCACTCATGTGATCAACAGCGCTCATATGGTTGCGATCAACAAGACGCTTCCAGCCCTGTTTCCAGAATCCTCCCGTGAAAATGACGCTTCTCCTCATAATTTAGGGGGCCCTGCGCACACTCCGGCCGTGACAAATGCACGATCGATGAACATCAACACAGCATCATCATCAGTAACAAAGAATGAGCCATTTCCAGAACATAGTATGGCGTCTCGCGATAGATTCCTGGGCTCATCGTCTTCTGAAACTACCCTGGAATACAATTCAGACCCAAGCAAAGATGATTCTGATTCTGAATCTGATGATGTGCAAATCATCATCGATCCCAAAGTTCCCATCAAGTGGGAGGGAAAGCTGTGCAGATTCTTCCTTCAGGGACGTTGCAACCGGGGTGAAACCTGTGTGAATGCACATCCAGCGGGTCTTGGGATGCCACAAAAGCAATTCTCAAAGAAAATGATCGACTGTCGCAATTGGATTGCGAGTGGTGGAGTCTGCCAGTTCGGCGAATTTTGCCAGTACGATCACCCAGTCCTCTATGATACAAAGTCTGAGGAAGCCTACATTGATACCTTGCGGGCTGAAGAGGAATCGGCAACAAGGCGAGCACACACCTAATCTGCGCGGACAATTGTACAGTCGAAGGCTGTGGCGGCATCAGCAGTTTCTGTGAGCCCAGAGTGTCCCACACAACCTCAAGGGAGGATGCCTATGCACATATTTCTGTATAGAAATGACGCTCGTCATGGTGGCTGCGTCCAACACACGTTTGGTCAATGCGATTTTAAGCATGTTAACAGTACACTCCAGCTTCGAATCTAGGAATGACAGCGCCATTATAACTCCCAAAGAGCGCTACAAACGCCCCAACAGCGTGCTCTACTCTCGCGACTATTCCCGATCGCGCAGCTCCCATCTACCCTGCCCTGAAAACGCTCTCCAGACATGTCGACAATACCAACAACCGTGGCTCGGCCTCAGACAACTTCACAGACACCAGCGGCCACAGTGCCAGGGTCTAGACGAAGTATGAGGTAGCTAATTTCTCCGTCTAACAGCGCAGAAGTGGATATCATCGAGTAGGGAAAAGATTTTAGAGAAAACTATGTATACGAATTGAAAAACTTCACCGTCTTAGCCCCCTTGAATCAATTCTAGAAAAGATTCGAGGATATAACATGACCTTATGTGATTCACTCCGCACAGTTCAACGCCAGTATCATCGTCGTCATGTTCACGTGCAAGTCTATATTTTAGATTCGACAGACCGCACGATGAATATCTTCAATCGGAACTCTACGAGTCTCGTCAAATTGAGTGTGATGCACTCGCAAGCGCCACCGAAACGAGTAAAAGGTCAATGTTTTCCAGATCTGGTAGTTTTTACGCCCATCATTCGTCAGAGGGCGCAGGAAGCTTAGAGCTGGGTGGGAAGAAATGCCATGCTATTAGGCATCAAAGTATTGAAGAACCTAGTAGTCTCATTTTCCTTTTTTGAGCGCAGCAAGTTCATGATGTATTGTTTTTGTAATCCAAACTTTAGGTGTTTTCTTAACGAAGGCCCTGCGAAAGCGCTTCATGTTGCTTTGCGAACACGTCCTTTGTATGTAGGAAAGAAGTTTACGAATTACAGTCTAGGTAAGATTATTCAAGGATTCAAATCAGTTCCTTAGAGCTAAAAGGAATTCCTGGTCCGATTTAGCTTGGATTTTTAAAGAGTATGCGTGCGTGGTATTGTGGCGATTTCAATGTAGATCGCGTAAGATACATGCGATTCCTGCATTTTGAGCATGCTTATTTTGTAGGAAGGGATGGTTTGATATGAATTGCTTTGGTACTACGTCATTGTTTCGCTTTGGGGCTTTTCTTGTGGTTTAACTATAGCTTGTATGGCCACAAGCTGCCCGTGCGAGGACGCAACTAGTCATCACCTCGCAATAAGTAGGCGCTAGAACGTTCAATATACCTGTATTTCGATCGTAAGGAGTCAGTGATATCGACAGAGCGAAAGTCGCCGCGATGGAAATGTCCTGAAGCCAACACTGATGTTCAACGAAGCGTAATTCATACGTTCTCCGAAAACATGCCTTCAGCGACACCGCCCCCACATCATCTCCACGATCGCTAACTATCTTACGTCCGTAAACATGCGGAGCTACGCAACTATCTCCGGCGCAACACTAAATCTTACAGATCAACGCTGTTGTTATAGATGTGGTAGTGAACAACAGTAGCTACTGCTTTTGGAAATCTTTGCGAACAAGGCTATGTAGATTGACATATGCAACTATGTCAGACTTTACTGTCGCAATTAGCACAGTATTGACGAACTGTAGTCTTTCCTATAGAAAATATAAAAAGATGGATCTTTCTAATGAGGCTTTCAGCTAATTACCAAGTTGTCAAATAGTCGTTTTTAAGACGGAAATGATTTAGCGCAATGCACTTACGACTACAAGAGGGAGACTAACATAGCCTAGTTAGAATTTAAGCCCCAGAAACTGCTCTTGTATAACCCTATAGTGGCCATTTAGTCCGGAAGAAATGCTGTTTACGATATAGCAGAGGATTATAATAGCTATTACCGTTTCTGGAATTGCTTGCGATACTATTGTAGGAGCAGTAGTCCTCTTAGCCGAAGAAATTGCTATAAAATCTCGAGGTCTACATCCAGAGAAACTACCATAGCATCTTCAGTGTCAAACTTGCTCACAATGATATCTAATTTCGTTTTTTTACTTGCGGCGCTCTCTTCTTTGGGCCTTGCTGAAGAATTACCTGCTGCCCATGGTCCACCAGAAGGTGTCTCGCCTCTTTCATACGGGTGGTACGCCACTCCTGAGATTCGAAACCCAGTAGAGCTTACCCTCAAGGGTAATCTTCCAGAATGGCTCACAGGATCGCTCTATCGTGGAGCTGCTCAATCGTGGGATACTGGCAACTACAGTGCCGAACACTTTTTTGACGGGTGGAGCCGGAACCACCGTTTCGAGGTGGCCAACGGCTCTGTCTGGTATCGCAATCGCAACGCCTCCGATGAGCTCGTCGACTTCATAACCGAGACTGGTCGTGTTCCGGGTGGATCTTTCGGCGGTGATCCGTGCAAGATACTCTTCGGCGCTTTCGAGACCACATTCCGCGATGCCATCAACCCTATCGGCGACAAAGACACAAACTCCATTCCAGTCGCCTACATTGCAAACTATCCAGCCTTAGCCAAGAACAGCACCACGAAAGGGGCCCCTTTCAGAACCCTGGTAGCCACGACCGACCAATCGCACTTCCAGCAAATCGACCCTGTAACACTTGAACCTATTGAACTCTTTGGATACCAGGATCTAGATCTACCGACTGGTCTACGTTCAGCCTCTCACCCAGGCCACGATGACGAAGGTGCCATCTACAACTACGTCTTTAACGCTACCGATGACGGGCCCTTATACCGTGTATTCAAAGTCGATGGCACGACCGGAAAGACTGATATCCTAGCCGAAATCACAGACGCACCTCCCACCTACATCCACTCCCTCCAAACCACAGACAACTATGTCATCCTTACCATCTGGCAAGCCTACACCACAGTCAAAGGCGGCAACGTACTTGAGTCCCTCGCCCCCTGGGACCCAGAACGCATGACCTACTTCTACGTCATCGACCGAACAAAAGGCGGCATAATAGCAAGATACGAATCCGAAGAAGCCTTCTTCGCATTCCACCACATCAACGGCTACGAGGACCCTAGCGATGGCACCATAATCCTAGATCTCGTAACCTTCAACAACACAGACATTATTCACGCCAATGTCAAAACACAGCTCCGTACCACCGGTAGCCTCAACATAACAAATGGCACCTTCACGAAATTCGATGTCACGGGCGATTACTCCCGATTCCGTCTCCCCAGGCCCGGACACGAGAACGCCACGACGAACAGTACCGCTGGTCGCGAGGAGGGCATCGCAAAGCGCGATTTCACACTTAATGTCAACATGGAGTTACCGCGAATAAACCCCAATATTGGGCGCAAACCTCACCGTTACGCCTGGGCGGTCCACTGCGAGAAGCCGGGGTACTTTGCCGACTCGGTCGTTAAGATCGATGCGAAGACGCTTGAGACGAAGGTTTGGAGGCCGGATAATGACAACATGTTGCCATCGGAGCCGGTTATGGTGCCTCGTTCTGGTGGCGAAGACGAGGACGATGGAGTAATTCTGTTTGTTTCGCTGGATGAGAAGAGGAAGCTTAGTTCGTTGGTGGTGGTGGATGCGGCTGAGATGGTGGAGATAGCGCGGGCGGAGTTGCCGGTTGTTATGGGGTTTGGGTTCCATGGGATTTGGGGGTCGGGGATGGCTGAAGATTGATTGAGGATGTTGGGGTTTTTGGGTTTATTGTTGCGGCTACGTATGTGGGTATGTTTGTGTGATCTTTCTAGAGCCTCCTCGGCCTGAATGGTTGCTTACCAGATAACTTACTACTCCGTATATCAGATATAGATTTTTAGAGTTACGTGTTATCCTTGAGGGTTTGCTTGAAGAGTTGGTTTGAACTACCCTTTGCGTTCTTTCTCCTATGTCAATCTGTCACCTGGTTTCCCTCACATAGAGAAGTGAAAATAGGTGGAATTTCTCGACACATTGCCTTGTCATCGATATCGCTTTACTGTGGAGATGTGCCTACAAGCTGAATTTGACTGTAATAGCTGTGATTTGGAAATTTGACCCGTCTAAACCACACCGTTCTATCTATGATGTTTCTAATAAGTCCATCCCTCTTTCCAGATGTTGTGCCATGAAATCTCGCTTTGCAAAGTGTAAACGAAACCGCCCAGTATGAACCCATTTCGCGTCTTCCATCGCTCAAGACCAACTCTCATACCTGAGAGTTCATTCTTGATATGCAAGCCATCCCAACAGAACCTGTAAACGCCAACACCAAATACACATCCCCTCACTTAACATGTACAATAACCTTTCCCCTTGCCCGCTGCGTCTTCAATCTCTTAAAAGCCTCCGGCGCATTCTCAAACTCAAAAACCTCATCAACGACCCCCTTAACCTTCCCCTCCACCATCCACCTCGCAATATGTGCCAGATCTGCCGCCTTCGGTACCGGCGCCACCATCTCATACGGATTCCTGCCCCCGCCCAAGAAACCCGGAAGCAACATATTACTCCCCATCTGCAGTATTTGCTGCAAATTAACATTCGCGCCAACCTGACAAAACTTGCCCGTCCCCGAAATAAGGAATCGATGCGAAGCCTTATACAAATTCGCCGGCACCCCCACATTATCCATCACCAAAGCAAAAACCGTCCCCCTCTCAGCCAGGGCCTCAACAACATCCACACTCTTATAATCAATAACCTCATCCGCACCAAGGCCCTCGCAAAAAGCCGCATTAGCCCCAGAACAAGACGCCACAACAAAACACCCCAACGCCTTCGCAATCTGAATCCCAAAAATACCCGTACCACCCGACCCCCCATTAATGAAGACTTTATCCCCCTCCTTCACATTGTTATGGAGGCAATAATATGCCGTAAGTCCCGCTACACCAACCCCACACACGGCATCTACGTCCAACCCTTCCGGCATCAAAGCCACCATTTCCTTCCCAACGACGGTGAATTGCCCCAGCGTCCCATGTCCGAATTTCCTACCTCGCGTCCCAAACACCATGTCGCCGACCCGGAACCCCTCGACCTTGTCCCCGATTGCCGCCACTTTCCCGCAGAAATCCATACCGGGGGTGCAGGGTGAGGGGATTGTAGCTTTGGCGATGAGTCCTAGTTCGGGGGCTTTGTAATCCGCTGGATTGAGCGCGGCGCTGTGGACTTCGACTAGGATTTCTGTAGGCGTGATGGTGGGGCGGGGGACGCCGGCTGCGGGGAGGAAGAGCGTGTTTTCGAGACCGCCGGCTGCGGTGGTGTATTGCCAGGCTTTCATGTTATCCATTGTGATGCTGGTTGGGGTGTCTTGTGGTGGGTGGTTGGTGGGGATGGGAATGTCTGGTTCATCTTGCGGGCTTTGTTTTGTTGCGCTTTTTTTCGCTCTTGATGGATATGTATGGGGTCGTCATCGTTTTAGGTTAACACGCCGGGGCACGCGGGTAGTTACTGTGGGACTGTGGGTTTCGATTCGCGCGGTTTTTTGCGCGATTGGGACGGTGGAATGCTGGCGTAACGTTCATTGAGTAGTTTTAGTCTGAGATAGTTATTTGGGGGGGATCTTACACGTGACTTTTCTTGAGTACGTACTCATGTAGCGAGGAATGGGATAATTATGTCACTACAGTGCCGTTCTTAGCCAGAAAGTGTTGATGTTAATTCCTATTCAAAAGTAGTATTTCTAAGCAGCTATAGTGTGTACGCTTATAGCTTATAGTTGGTTTAAATGAGTATATCCATGCATGAATGATAGTATCCTAAACACTGCTAAGGTAATTAATATTTTGGTAGCCTTTCCTATATGACTTCTTACTAGATACCCAGATTGTTTGATCAATGTTTTACCAATAGAGCTCCGTCGTGTGAATAGGTAAGGTGGTAAGGTCATACGAACCCCGCATACCCCAAGTTCATCTTTGTGCGAGCGTTGACCGTAATGACTGCGAATTTTTGCACGATGAAATGTCGAATAAGTTATCGCTCATAATTCATTGTCTTTACAAGCACGCTTCATATTTGCGCAGCACTCCATATACCAGTCTCTGCACTTCGCCCATGACCTGCCTTTTCCATGTATTTGCCATCTCACCAACATTGCCCACCCTAGTGCCAATTCCATCAATTAACCCTAAACACAAGCTTCACCCCCCTAACCTTCTTCTCCTTCAAATCATTCAACCCCTTCGGAATCGCCTCCAGTCCTCCATCCCTCACCTCCACCGGATGTGCCTTAACCTTCCCACTATTAATCAACTCCCTGCTCAACTCCCAAAACTTCACCGCAAACTCGTAGTCCTCTTGACTCGCGGGAATGCTATCGCCATACTTCTCACCAATCGCCGTATATGCCAGCGTAAGCTTCGGTTTCACGTCATCCCGAGGGAACTCTTTCCCCTTGAAGATAGCCCCATACTGCCCCCCTTTGGAACTCAACGCCGCTGCACAGATATCCAGCGACATTCCCTCTCCAATCGTATCCCACACATACTCTAGCTCGTCGTTAGTTGCAGCGCGAATCTTAGCCCCGACGTCAGGATCGTTGTAGTCGAAGACTTCGTCGGCGCCGAGTTTCTGTACCAGGTCGAAGTTACTCGGGGATGCCGTGGCAAGAACCTTGAGGCCGGAGAGCTTTGCGAATTGGACGCCCAGAGTACCGGAGGCGGTTGAAGCGCCGTAGATTAGGATGGAGGTGGGCTTGGAGACTTTGGCGGGGAGCATTGGGAGACCTAGGCTTTGATAGAGGCTTTGGCCGACGGTGATGATGCCGACGCCTAAGGTAGCGCCTTCTTCGAATGACACAGAGTCTTCGATTACCATCTGCAGGCCATCCTTTGAGGTCACGTACTCTGCGAAAGCGCCATCTTCGTGATTATCGGGGTTGGCTGTGATGTTGGTTAGTCGTTTGTTGTTGCTCGAGAACTCCAGAGTGATGGGATTTACATACCACCTCGAGTAGCTCCGGCGATCCGGTCGCCGACTTTAATTGGCGAAGTGACATCTTTCCCTATCTCGGTGACGATGCCCGAGTAATCGCATCCCGCGACGGCGCCCGGGACGACATAACCGGCTAGAGTCCTCCAGTCTGTAGGATTTAGGGCTACGGCTTTGGTTTTGACGATAATATAGTTGTCTCTAAGTTTAGGGAGAGGTACGTCTTTGACCTCAGCGACGTTAGGGGATTTGTGGACGACGGCGCGGCGGGTCGACATAGTGGTTGGATCTTCTGGGTTGGAGAGGTGTGAACTTTTAGGGAATGTAGAGTGCAGGTTAGAAAGAAGTAGGGTATTTTGTAGTCCTATAAAAATATCTGGAGGGATGGGATGATCTATCTATGATTACTCCGTAGAGGTTGTATGGCTTACAGATAAAGCTTCCATAATATGCTTGACCTAGTAATAGCCCAAGTTTATTTGCAACATGGTCGTAAGTTCACCAACGCATCGTCCAATCACCATCTATTCTTCCGGAAAAAGAATGATGGACCAGCATCGAGAACCTCAGTTCAACGAGGATCATATTATTCCACAGGGATTATATAATCGAAGTAAAAGATGGGGTATGTCAATTCTTCCATGCCTCGACCTCATGGCCTATCTATTCGGGGTTGGGCGATATTCCCCGGATCTCCGCAGTGCTTTGAACAGACAAGAATGGCAACATCTGCCATCGTTCGGTGTTTGTGATAGATTGGATATGTTTCAAGTCCAGTGTTTTGCCCAAATGGATGGTTGTGTGAGCACATGGTAAGTAATACGTGAAGAAGGCCTCAACTGTATGTATTTGACGAGTGACTAGTCTAATAATAGTTAAGCTTTTGCCTCGGCTGCGTGCCAAGACATCCACGACGCGTCTCCCACATCCCTCAACGCGCAACATAACCTCAACCCCAACCTCAACCTCATACCAACCTCCAACCCCGCGCACACGCCCAAAACCCGCCAAAAGCAAATTTCACAATGGCGCAACTCCCCGAAGATGAAGAACAAACCATCCACTCCATCTTCCCCCTCCCCCCACCCTTCTACAAGCACTTCACCCCCGCCAACCTCTCCGCCCTCCAAGAAGCCAAAGAAACCCTCGCCCCCCAATCCCCCTCCCAACCCAGCACCTCCCCCCAACTCACCGCAACCGACCTCCTCTCCCTTCCCCCCTCCCTCCGCGAACAACTAACCTACCTGATCCCGCCCTCGCCCCCACCCGAAGAAACCGAATACCGCGTCTTCGGCAAACCCACCAAAATCGCCGGCACCGACGAATTCGACCAAATAACCCAATACGTAAGCGCGCGCCTCTGGAACAAAGAAGAAAACTGGGGCCAACTTCCCCTCTGGGAATACGAGCGCCTATACCCGGACCTCGAAGCGGGAGAAAAATGGTCGAGTCTCGATCGGCAAAACTATCTCTTTCGGTTCCTGCGCTCCATTCTGCTCAAGCACGTGGAGCTTCTGGGGAGCCTGGCGGCGGACCCGGCGGGCCTGGTGAAGGGTGCGGACGGAAACCCGGTGTTGTTGAGGGAGGAGTTGGAGGATCCTATGCAGCCTTTTGGGCCGAAGAGGGCCGTGTACGATAAGGCGAAGGATAAGATTCTGAGGGATATGCTGACGTTGGTTATGAATATGCATGCGTTGATTAATGAGTATCGGCCGCATCAGGCGAGGGAGACGTTGATTAGGGAGATGGAGGGGCAGGTGGAGAGGAAGAGGAGGGAGATTGAGGGGGTGAAGAGGATGGCGGGGAAGGTTAGGGAGACATTGGAGGGGTTTGCGGAGGTGGGGAGGGAGGTGGGAGTGGGTGGGCTGGGTGTTGGGGAGATGGGGAGTGATGGGGTGGATGGGGTGGATGAAAAGGAAGATCAGAGGCAAATGTGGAGGGTCATGGATGAGATTTTGGGGCACTAAAGATGTGCTGGAATCAGAATGCTGGAATGGTGGATTTACCATGTGGTTATTTACCTCTAACATGTCTGGCGGGAATATACGAGACGTTGAAGGTTCTGGCAATGCCTGTTTCTCAAATCGTCCTATCTAAGGATGCGATTTAATACCACACACCACCACACTACACGCGCGCACATCCACTTCGTACGATATAATCGTATAAGCCGATGACCAAAACGAAGTCTAGTCACTACTAAACAACCCACAGATTCCAGAGTAGAGAATCCCCGTTTCCAAATTGGCAACGTACCTGTCTATGCGATACTATATATGCAACCTTTCCACCCTCCAACCTCCACCATGCACCTGCCCCCCTTTCTACCTAAACTCCTCCATAAACCTCTTATGAAACTCCACAATACGCCCAACCCAGTCTGTTCCCGGCGCCAAAAACGTGGTACGGAAATGCAACGTATTCTCCCTCTGACCGAATCCCGAGCCAGCAACGACACAGACGCCCGTGGCATCGAGCATGCGGAAGCAGTAGAATTCGTCAGGCTGGCAGCCTTCTTTTTTGGCTTGGGCGATGGCTTTGGGCGAGAGTGTGATGGTGGGGAAGAGGTACATTGAGCCCTGTGGGAGGGGTGTTAGTAGGTGGGGGTTGGATAGATTGTGGGGATGGGGGATAAATATACCTGAGGTTCCTGAATTTCTACCCCTTCCATCTGCTTAAAGGCCTCATAAAGTGCATACGCCCTCTCCTTCAGGCCGCTAAAAATGCCATCGTACTCCTTCTTGTACAGCGCGTAGCTCGGCTCGCCCTCCTTGGGCGGGTTAACCATGAGCTCAACGATGCACTGACCCAGCACAGGCGGACAAAGTTGAATACTAATGAATTTGTAAATTTCCTGTGCGACCTCTGGGTCAAAGCCGACGAGTTCAAAGTAGCCGCCTCGGTGGCCGCATTCGCCGACCATGCCCTTGGAGACGCTGTGCAGGGAGGCGAGTTCGACGTGGTCGAATTTGCCGGGGGCTTCCTTTTGGAGGTCGCGGAGAGCTTTTTTAAAAGAGATAAATTCGCCGATGAAGACGTTGGTCTGGTAGACCTCGTCAGCAATGACGACAATGCCTTTTTCGGCGGCGAATTCGAGGACGCTTTTGATGTCGGCGGCGGAGAGACTGGCGCCAGTGGGGTTGCCTGGGTTGATGATTACGATGGCTTTGACGTCAGTGCCTTCGGAGATGGCTTTGTCGTAGGCGGAGCGGACTTCGCTGAGGCTTGTTCCCCATGCTGAGCTCTCGTCGAGGTAGTAGGGGACGCATTTGGCGTTGAGCACGGACAGGGTGGCGGTGTAGAGGGGGTACTGTGGGATGGGGACGAGAACGCCAGTGTTGGGGGAGGCACAGATTACGTGCAGGAGGGTGTTTACACCGGAGGAGGCGCCGTTGCTGAGGTAGAGGTCGGAGACGTTGGATGGGTAGCCATCTCGTCCTGTCGGTTATCAGTATGGCATTGTCGAATGTGAAATGGTATACGTACGCTCAATGTACTTGGCCACACTCTCCCTGATCCCCGGGGCACCCTGACTCTGGCTATAAGCACCCACGCTCTTCACCTCATTCAAAAGTGACCTCGCCCTCTTCACCACATCACTCTTGTACCCCAACTGACCCGTCAACACATGCTCGTGCTCCAGCAGCAGCGGGTTCTCCAGCAGACTCGCCACCTGCCTGAAGAATGTGATGGGCTTCTGGTCCAGCTGTTGCGGATTGCCAATGTTGGCGGCAATGACAGTGTCGAAGGGAAGGTCCTTGCCCTCGCCCTTTGCAAGCTTCGCACGGTACTCTTCAGAGCGCACGGCGAGCTCGCCACGGACAGCATACTTGGCTTCCTTGACGTGTGGGTTGATGCTCGAGATGTTGAGGGCACGGCGGGGGGCGCTGGAGGCCATGGTTCGATACGGCGGGGTAATACTGGGGACTGATGGGAGAGTGAGTGAGTGGGAGTTCAAGAAAGCAGACGGGCAACAGATAGCCAGACAGCCAGTGTCAACGCTATATCTATCTCAAAGACGAAAGAATTCCAGACTGCAATGGCAGGTTTGCGGCTTGTTGTCTGTTTGGTCTCCTTCTGGGAAGAGAGTGGGAGTGGGTTGCTGGTGGTGTTGTTTTTTTTCTGCTGCACACCAGATGTGAATTGCCCCACTACGGACGTGGTGTCGGTAAGGGGGAAGTCTGGAGCGCCTGTAACGCAAGCAACAATGCAGTGTTCCTTCGTATCTGTGTGGCCAAGATGGGAAGACCAGGGCATTGGAAGCACAGAAAGGCGGGAATTGACGGAGAGACAAAAGGAGAGACGAATGATGAATACCTCTACTAGATCCCACGCCGAGCACGCTTCTGGTGCATTGCAAGCTCTTGGTGTAGACGCCCCGTCTGGCCACCGTCAAGTGAGACCAACAGGCCGATGACGGCGACATTGCTCTCTTCGCTCTTCGTTATGTATGCGCTCTCCACTCTGCTGACAGACGCGATGACCGAACAGCCCAGCTTCTCGGCGGCTCAAGCCAGACCAAACAAACCCGCGCGCCGCCACCGCCTTTCCCGTGCTCCGTGTCGCCGTAGTGGGGGTGTTGTGGGTACGCGACGTGAATGCGGATGAATGGATGGGGGAGGGCGTGTGGGTTCTGGAGAAGGGCGGACGATGATACAAAAAGATATCATGTCCATCTCTGTCTGGAGCCAGAGAGCTCTAAAGCCACATAGCTCCCCGTGCTGTCCACTTCGTATCTATCGATCACTTCGCAAAAGAACATGGTCGAGTATAGTATTCTAGGCATTGTAATCCACCAAAGATGAATTCTGGAGAGAACTTCATCAGTCCATCGCCTGCCGATTCACTACCACGGGAGACGGCCAAGAGGCTTAATTATGTAATCTACATTGTTGGATTCCTTTCCAAATACTGCACTGGCTCGATGCGCTCAGCCTCAACCGCGCTCGCTCCCCCGTAGCCTCACAGCTTGGCCGTACTTTTGTAGCTTCGTAATCAGCTGGTCGCCCTGCTTCACCACGTCCGCGTATTGCTTGTTCTTGTCGTCGGGTCGGTTGGTCTCGATGATGCCCTTGACGCGGTCGATCGTGCAGGGTATCCGGTCCGCAGCGATGAACTTAGCCAAGTCCCTACATCTGTCAGCTTATATGTATCGTGTCTGATTTGGGGACTCTTACTTGTCAAGGAAGTCGAGGGTGACGCCAAAGTCGTTGGCCATGCTCTGTAAACCGACCACCCGGTAGGACTGTAGCAGTTGCTGGTAGCCGCGTAGACGCATTTCCCTCACATACCAGCTCCTGTGCTCAAAGAGGTACCGATCTTGGCTCAGGAAGTTCGTCTCCACCTCGCTCAGAGCGGCGAAGAAGTTCTTGTAGTCTCCGTCATATAGACTCTTGACGAGCTTCGCGAGAGGAGAAAAGTCAATGGACACTTCGGCAGTGTCCTGCTGGCTTCCGAGCGTAGTTAGGTTGACGGGCGCTGATGGCGTGGCAGACGAAGCCGTAGCATCAGCCATGTCCTCGTCGCCCGCAGAAGGACCAGCAGACGTTTGGCCCGTTATGGCGGAGAGCTTGTCCTCTGTGCTACCGACAATGGCCTTGATCTCGGGCGCATCCACCACTTTTGTCTTGAAGTCGAGGCGCTTGAGCGATACAGAGCCAGCCAAGATGGCATAGATGGCGAGGAAGGAGTAATTGCAAAGCTCGTAGCTGGTGAATGTGGACAGGCTGTCGAGCAGCAAGGGCGCGGCCTGCGAGTACGAACGTATGGTGAGAGAGTGCAGCCCGCTATATGCCTTGAGACGGTTGCGGCGGTCCCAGTCGCCTCCGCTCTCCACCAGAGTGCTTGCTCGTGAAATCGTTTTCTTGGCCAGGACTTTGTCGCCGAAGAAGAGGGCGATTCGTATTATGGCGAGCACGAGGTCGATCTTGGTGCCCAGGATGCCCGTCTTCTCGAAGATGGCCTCATAGCTCGCGATGGCTTTCTCCTATGACCGCATTAGCCCACCCTCTGGAGAGTGCAGCATAAACCAACCTTGTCACCGATGCGATTATACAGCTCGGCCCTCTTGCCCCGCGCAGCCTGCACCTCTGTCTCGCCGGCTTTCTCGGCCGCCTCGTCCTCTTCCTTCTGTATAGCCTCAAGTTCCTTTTCATTCTCGGCCTTTAGGCTCTCATAAAGCTTTTCGTCCCATGGGAGTGGCACCTCGATGGTGGGCATCTTAGTGGCGAGCATGCTGGCGGCGCTTGACGACGGTCTCCGGTGGGTCGTGGGCTGTTGTGCGGAACCTTCACCGGGTGCATTCAACACGCCGTCTACTGGATGAGCAAGATACCGGTAGAGCGGCGCCATCTTCTGCTCCCGAATGGCATCTTGCACCGACTTAAGGGAAGCTTGTTTGGTAGTTTTGGGAGACGCCGGATTAGTGAGCTGGAAGATGTGTTGCGCGAGCTGCAGGTCAGGATACTTGGCGAATTGAGGGTCTCCCATCTTGAGCAGTGTAGCAAGATTGGCGGCAGAAGAGATTAGAGGATGAGTATGGGGAAAGGAACGGGGGAGGGGAAATGTGGGTGGAGGTAAATGTTTTGGAGGCAGCAGTTTGGTGGGAGCTGTGGTGATGATGCGTCGGCCAAACCCCGGGACTGTAATCTGATCGCCGCGAACCCTGTCAAGCTTCGACCTTTACCTCTTTGTCCTTTACTCTGTCCAAGTCAACTCACCAAGGACAAAAGTAGACTCCTCTACTTATATTCCACGAAACCACCTCCTGAACCCCAACCCAGTCAAATATACAAAACATCAATAAGAGGGCTGCCGCTGGCATCACGATAATACCACTCTGACAATGGCGGGTCCAGCTGCCCCCGAACGAGGCACGAAGCGTCCACGTTCGCGCTCGCCCTCAAGATCCCCTTCACGATCTCCACCCCGCCAGCGAAAAAGACCCGGAGCAGGTTCGCGAGTCTCTGCCGCTGACCGAGAAGCAGCGCGTAAGCGTCAGCTCGATAGACAGCAAGAGACGGAGCGCAGGGCACAACAAGAAGCTGCCCGGCGAGGCGTGCACGATGTCGTCAAGCAACACTACAACTCAGTTCCGGAACGAGGCCGCGATTGGCGGGCAACGGAATCCAAGATCAAGGGTCTGCGAGCATACAACAACTGGGTCAAGTCTGCGACCATCTCCAAGTTCATCGGCGATGAGAGGGGTCTTTGCATTATGGACATGGGATGTGGAAAAGGCGGCGATTTGCAGAAATGGCAATCGGCGAGAAAAGTGCGCGTCTACGTTGGCGCTGATCCCGCCGACCAGTCGATCAGGAACGCGAGAGATCGCTTCGAGCAGATGCGGAAACGCAACAGGGGAAAGGCGCCGTTCCACGCCGAGTTCTTTATCAAGGACTGCTTTGGTCAGCGACTAGACGAGATTCCCATTGTGCGCGACATCGGCTTCGACCCTGGGGTCGGCCCTCACAACGCCGCGAGCCAGCGATGGGGCGGCGGAGGCTTCGACATGGTCACGATGATGTTTTGCATGCACTACGCATTCGAATCTGAGGAGCTCGCACGCGGCATGTTGCGCAATGTGTCGGGCGCTTTAAAGAGGGGAGGCCGCTTCATCGGCACCATTCCGAACTCGGACGTGCTCTCTGCAAGGGTCATCGAGCATCACAAGGCCAAGGGACCTGCTCCCAGCGATACGAACGATGCTGCGGACGAGGAGGATGACCGTCCAACATTTGCGAGCGACGACGAAGACGATTGGGACCCAGAGAAGAGCCTCGACAGCCCGAAGCCCAATGAAGCTGAGACGAACGGCGAGCAGACAGCGGAGCCAGGCAAAGAGAAGGAAAAGGAAGATGAAAAGAAAGAGGAAGGCCAGGTAGAGGAAGCTGGCTTCGAATTCGGCAACAGTCTGTACAAAGTCAAGTTCTTCGGCAAGACTCCGCCAGATGGCGCTTTCCGTCCGCCATTTGGCTGGAAATATCATTACCACCTGACCGAAGCCGTGGAAGCTCCCGAATTTGTCGTACCTTGGGAAGCGTTTCGTGCGCTGGCCGAAGACTACAACCTCGAACTGCAGTACCGCAAACCGTTCACTGAGGTCTGGGACGAGCAAAAAGATGATCCTGAACTGGGACCCCTCAGCGAAAGAATGGGGGTGCGAGATCGTGCCACAGGCGAACTCAAGATGAACGACGAGGAGCGTGAGGCGGTGGACTTTTACCACACCTTTTGCTTCTACAAGGTCTGAACGGCATGAAGTTGCAATTCTGTGCCATTTGTATGGAAAAGCAAACAGTGATGAAGCTGCATGATGGGTGTTTGGCTCTTTGGTTTTGCATCTATAAATTCTATTCGACTGTGTAAGAACGGCATAGGTTACGGGCGTTTTGGGCATTTGACTTGATGTCTGAATTCACGGAGGATAGATGTGGGGCTGCTGAAAGGGGTAGATCTATTTCCCCCTCATGACAATAGATACCACATAATAGTGCATGCCTACCTACCTACCACAAGTACCATTTCCACCGTTTATACATAGACAAGTACAACACCCTGCACACTTGAATCCACATTTCAAACATCTGACAGCATAGCCGACGCCCTCTCTCTCTACGCCTAGTCCCGTGATTGCGGTTCTTTCATGCTCCCCAAATTGAATCAATTGCCGAGGTCCTAGGGCTAAACCTCGTGCTTTGACCCGCATACATCAAAACCACAAGCTTCCCCGGACTGATCGGAATCGCACGCCCTAACCATTTCACTCCCACTTCCTACCATCGCGTTAGATACATCGACGACCGCGACACTTCGCGCGCTTACACGAGGCACGATCTTGCCCACGCCATTTGGGAGGGAGGCTGTCCTGGACCCGGACCCGAATCAACCACTCACGCGGCTATCCTTGCATTTCTGTATTCCGCGGCAGCACTTGAAAGAGAAATAGAAGATATATACAGGAAGAAATAAAGAGGAACATCAGACAAGATGGTTGCAGACGCTCTTATTTATCACCCGTCGGTGGCGCATTATTTGAAGTTCGTTGCGACTACGGGTACGTTTATGAAATTTTGCGAGCTTTTGTTCCTGAGATGGGTTTGGAGAATCGTCCCCCTCATCCTCCTCCTCCTCCCTCTGCCCTCTTGATCTATCACCGTATCCCCTATATCCTACAATGTCCCCTGTTTGCTTTGGAAAACTAACAACTCTCCCTCCCAGTCGGCCGCGACAAAGTCCTCCGCACGCTGCAATACTTCTCGCGCTTCCTCGCCTGGTACCTGTACCGCACGAACCACGCAGCGTCGTCGATCGCGCCCTTTGAAACTACAAAGAAGCAATTCGGGCTTGCGCGTAAATTGCTGCGTGTGGGGAAGTTTGTTGAACATTTCAAGGCGGCGGCTGTGGCGAGTGATGCGCGGGGTATGGATCCAGTGTTGAGGTTTACTGCTGTAGGAAGGCAGTTGGGGTATGCGGGGTATATGGTGTTTGACAACGCTGTTGTGGTAAGTTCTTTTTGGTTAAATTCAGGTCGGTTAGGGAAAGATGGAGAGGGGAGGGGAGGGGAGAAGAAGGGGGAGGAGGGATGGAGGGATTGGATGATAGATGCGGAGGTTGAGATGGATATGAGATGAGAAAAGATCACAGCTAACATGATCCCACCAGCTCGACGCAACCTCCATCCACAAATTCAGCGCCTCGCAGCGCCTCCTCCGCGAAGGCTATCGCGCCTGGTTCACCGGTATCTCCTTCAGCATCGTTTCCTCGCTCTACTCCCTGTACAAGCTGCGGGAGCGCTCCGCCGCGATCAGCGAAAAAGATGGCGAAGGCGTCGTCGAGAAGAAGAAGGTGGAGAAGGAGGCGAACGCGGTGAAGATCCAGTTGGTTAGCGATTTGTGCGATATTACCATTCCGAGTTCGGCGCTGGGGTGGGTGAAGCTGGATGATGGGTTTGTTGGGTTGGCAGGGACACTGAGTTCGCTTTTGGGACTCTATTCGCAATGGAAGAAGACGGCTTGAGTGCGGGGTGGGGTGTGGACGTGGTGTGGTGGAGTGGGGGAGAGGGTGTGAAGAGGAGTGGTAGCTTGGGTAGATTGGATGGGATTTCTAATAGCTGGTTCATACGACGTCTTGTCTCGTACTTTAAATTCGGCAATGTTACCATTTTTCGATTTTCTCATCTCCCTTGTTCTTGTTTTTCCTTTCTCACTCTCTCCATCTTCTCCCCATTCTAGCTAGGAAACAGCTTTTCTTAATCATTTTTACTCCGTATAATTATGTCATTCCGATCAAACTTCCATCTAAAGTAAGCTTCTCCATTCTTCAGAACATCAACTCCCCACCCCCCAAAACAACTTCTCACATCTACAGCAGCAATCATATACATAATCACTTAGATAATCCTATGCTATACCATGTACCAATATACAAGTGCACACTACAATACTTCGTAAGCACGCCCGTGTTCAAGTCCGATCGGACATTGGCGAACGAACGAAGGAAGAAGCAACTAAGGAAGGAATCCTCCGCTTCGTTCCGCTGTACAATATTGACTTGCTATTACGTTATCATGTGACTACGTATGTACTTCAAGCTGTACCATGTATAGTATAGTGTGTATAGATGGAGCGATGTAGGCTTGGGCAGGTTGGTATTGTGGGATGTTGTAGGTCCTGTGGTGGGTACTGTGAGTATTACTTGGTATGAATACCGACTAATGGGGTATTTGATATACAGTATGTAGAGGCTATCTATATGTAAATGCGCTTGTTTGGTTTTGTTCACTCCAGGTCCGTTGCTGATGGTATGGCAAGGCGTGTCAGTGAATTTGGCGACAAAATACCAACTACACACCACTGACTGTGGAGATCTGGAGTATGCTCAACCTCTACGACCAAAAAGAACCTGTTCTTTTTTAGTCACGCTGGTGTACATTAAGTGACCGGGCATCTAGCTACAAGCGAATACAGTAGATAAAAAGTACTCCGATCCTTCTACTCTCCATTTTATATTACGCATTACTCGCGGGACACAAATTATTGATATCACATAACTACTCCGTACATGCCTAAATATACATATATGTCTCCAGTAATCCTTCTAGAAGCTTTGCAATTTGTTCTCTGGCCCTACACATGTGCGCGTGTGCGGCACTGCTGCCTTGTGGGGCTCGCGGGGCGCGGAGCTCGGGAAGAACGGATAGATGGACTGGGCAGGGTGTTGCCTGCGGAAGTTGGACTACGTATGTAATGGCGTCTTTGAGTGAGGTCTTGGTCTTGGGGCTAGGGCTGACTCTACATACATAGGGCTAGTGCTCAGACTGTGGTGGATACAGTATAGTCTTAGTATGTACAGTAGTGGGTGAACTACAAGTTTCGAGGAAACGCTTTAATTCAATTTGGTCGGAAGGTAGGGTTGGGTAGGTGAAGAGGTGTAGCATAGATGTTGCTTCATGATTCTTGTGTACAGTCATGTGTAGTAGTAGATAGAGCGAGGACATTGTTATATTTTTGGCTTTCCCATCCATCCATCCATCCATCCATTTAACCATCAAATGTCATCTTTCTTGTTTTCCATCTACCATCCACTTCCCACCTTCCACGATCCTTACTTCCATCCATCCATCCATCGAATCACATGGGTATCATTCCAGCGCACCGCATCCCGGGGCCCAAAAGGAAGAAGAAGAAGAAGAAGCAGAATAAGTCTTATGAACATGAACACTAAAACTACCCCTAACAAGAAAAATAATGATGAGGCAAATACAACAAGACGATCATTACTTCTTCAACTCCCCAATGGGATCATGCGGTACCTGCGCCCGCTGCACACTCCTCTGATACCGAGCTCCAGTCGGCGACCCACCACTCTCGAAATTAGGCACCACCCACTTTTGATTATAACTATCCGTGTATCGCACATGCGTGTGGTCTGTGCCGCCGCAGTCAATACTTTGAGCGATGTTACGCATACTCGAGCCGAGGGAGTTCGCAGACGTCTGATGCAGGAGGCGCTGTTCACGATCTGAGTCGTGGGAAGAGCACGGATGGACGCTGATGCCCAGGCCATTGTTGGAGGACGCGGAAGAGTGCTGATTGCGGCGGTGTGTGTGGCGTGTAGATGTCGGAGATATGCGTGTAGTCCGGCTCACACTTCGAGTGAGATCCGACTCTGGGCTTGATTTTACACCGCCGAGGATGCTGGCGCGACTGTGACGACCTTCGGTGTCACCGAAATTCACGTATGCGTCTTCTTTTCCGTGGTCGACGAGGTCGATGTGTTCGCTACGGCGCTCCGAGCGGATTTCGATCTCGTTGACGATGAGGATCTTGTTGGAGGCCAGCGAGACGAAGAGCGGCCAGAAGATGGGAATCGAGGCGCACATGATTGCGACGTTGATTTCGAGGACGGAGAAGATGTAGACGGTGGGAGTGGCCCAGGTTGGGTCGAAGATGGGGACTGTGCCGGCGCGCTTGATGGAGAGGGCTACTACGCGGGCGCCTGCTAGGACTACGACACTGTGTGCTATGTCAGTATGAGGATGGGGATGGGGCTAGGAAGGGATATATGTATATGGATGGAGACATACATTCCGCCCATACCGAAGAGACTGATTAGTCCGATTCTGCTCTTCCCACTCATTCTTAGTTTGCTGAAAAGAGGCACCGGGAGTGCTAGCACCAGGATGTCTAGGAACATGTTGCTAACGCTGTGTCCGAGAAACATGGCGAACAGGGTACCTGAATCTTTACTTCCCCACCCTATACATTTTCCTGGCGTTGAGGGTTCCCAGGTCTTCTTGATAGGACTACACGAGAAGACGCCCATAAAGAAAAACGTTATACCCCACGTGGCAATGCAGGCGAGTAGGCCATAGGTTATATTCCGCGCGAGGAGGTGCTGGCCGTTGAAGAGGCGAAGGTATTGAATCAGGATGGCGATCTTGATGCATGTTGCGCTGAAAATGTACGTGATGTTCGTCGCCCAGATGTCCTTGAAGTAGCTCATCATCTCATGTTCGGAAAGCTGATAAAAATGCCTCCCCAGACCATGGTTTGGCACTTTTCGACGTCAGCATATCCGTTTGCGCATCGGGAAGACTAAGTACGTACTAAGGCAGGCGAGGATAGAACCTATGGTTACTATAATGGCGGCGAGTAGGACAAATAAATCATCCCAACCCCATATCCTCCCTCTCCATCTCACAAACATGCGTAATGAGACCATCGTCATTGCTATAATCTACAATGTATAAGTACGATTTCGCGCCATGGGAAGGAGAATACGTACAAAGAATGTAAGGGTAACGCCCCGTATTGTCTCGGGTCTATTCGAGACGGGCATGTTTTCGTTGCCGGGTAGGGCCGCGAGGGCAGCAGGATCCATCTGGAGCGACGTGCTTCCTTTTGAACCGGACCCGCCGACAGTACTTAACGTAAATTATCTTCAAGTTCCAACGAGCGGTGCTCCAAAGGAAACCTGCTTTTTGAAAATCACTTTCCTGCTCTTTTACAGGTCCGACATAGGAGAGTGGGGGCTAATGCGTTAGGTGATGGACCATGGAAAACATTCCAAGGCAGATTTCCTGTCGTCAATAGGAACTGTAACACCGTCTCTTAGTACGTCACGTGTCTCGAGTCACAAAAAGGCGAAACAGTTCCGAAGGGGGGGCGTAAATACAACACAAAGGCCGCGAGCGAGCGCAAGGTGGTGAACAAAAGGCATTTGTATAGACATTTGTATAGAGGCTACAAAGCGCATCTGTCCCAAAGTCCGGGGACAATTTAGACAGGGGCAAAGGTGTTGCAACGGGGTTTACTCCGTATCTCAATACAAGCACACCAAATAGGGCCGGCGTCCATAGCCCCGGGAACCAGTGGATGAAAGAAAGCTGGTCTGTTCGTTGGAGGCCGCAGTGTGGTAGGGAGAGGTTAGCCGGCACCACCCCAAGCTATGTAGCCAATCCCTAACCCTAAAAAATCATCCCACTCACCCTAATCCACCCCAGCCCTAACGCTACATAGCTTGGGGTGGTGCCGGATACCTCTTGCGGTGGTGCCGGCTAACTTCTCCCAGTGTGGTATCCAATGTGCATTGTCGTCGTTAGGGGGTTATGTGTGCTCTTCCTGCATGTGGACTGCCCAGCAAAGCGGCTGTGACGGTGTCCGAAAGAACTGTCAGCGTTGGAATTCCATCCCTGTTCGTCGTATTCTCCCCTCCAGGTGCCATCGCGAATGAGAACTTGGGCTGAGGTGCATTCTGTATGTACAGCTGCATTTGCCTCGCAGGCGCTATTCTTGACTCGCCACCACGAACGCCTCCGGTGAACCTTAATGCGTGTATGCAACAACTAGACAAGGAGTGTATGTTTGATGGACACGCCCGATCTGATGTCTAGTTCTAACTGGTCACGCTGGTCTACAACGGTATTACGACCTGTTCAGTTCATTCGATCGGTGCTTCCGCTGTTTCTAGCATCAACACTAGAGGCGAGTGGGGAATATCCTGGATAGCATTGCGCAGCATGTGGTGAAGCTGCAGTGGAAAACCTACAGGCGGGCCGTTATAGTGGGGATGGGTGTTAAATTGAAACGAATAGGTTACACCTCCTCTCTATCAGGGTATCATTTCTGCAGCCATAACTGGGACATACATATTTTGTACACAATGTACTCCGTAGGTGTCACCGCATTGATTGACTGCCACACGGTAGATAGTCGTGGTCGCATCATATCAGCCTCAGCCTTCCCCGAGAGTCCCAGGATGACGTTCGATGCCAAAATGAACATTGGGACGTGACGGAAGTGCGCTTTTGGCGTTTAAATAGTCTTCTAGTCTAGCACCAATGTAGATAGATAGTTTGTCGAGTCTATGATTGCTATTTCACTGCCACCACGAGAATAAGAGCCAGGCCCCTGGCTAAAGTCTTATAATTAGGGTTTGTGGGAGGATCGATTAAAGAGCAAAGGTCTAAATTCTATCTATTGAGGCAGCTCTGTATGAGCTAGCTATATATACCTGAGACGCTTGGGACAACTCTGCATGAGCCAGCTATAACTACCTAAGACGCTCGGGGCAACTCTATATGTGTCACGTGTGGTTTGTGGTTTGGTAAATCAGCTTGTTGAGCAATCAGTTTGGTATCGTCGGTTTGCTACACCAAACTCGGTGGTTTGTAGCTAAGTAGCAACCAATGAGTGGAGTTGACTCTGGAGATATAAACCAGAGCTTTCTGCTCGTAGATAGCCTCATTAGAGTATACAATACAGAGCTGATTACCAGTTACTCTCACCTCCTCTAATACGTGATAATATAAGCCTAAGACGCTTAGGCTTGGGTTATGTTATACCGTAGCTCGCTTATTCGTAGAACGTAAAGAGTGCCCTTGTGCTTTTTAAAAAAGATGCATGACTTGGTGTACGGAGTATGTATTCGCGATGTTACGACACCGCTTTCTTACCAAAGACTATAGCTTGAACCTCTATGTCTTACGCTGAGAGTTCGTTTTTAGGATGTGTAGAGGTATTTTCCAAGCCTCGTGTCGGTCACTCATATTACATGCACGCTGTTACTGCGCCGCAAGAACATGTACATATCTGAAGTCCATCTATCCACCCCATCCTTCAGGACTTTGAAGACTCGAGCTGACTGGCCCAGGCCAGTCAGTCCTATTCGCAGTTGCTCATCCAACCCGCAACTCCCATGAAGCCGGGAGGATTCACACCCCGCTTAATCGCAAAGGACAACCAAAACTGATCCACAACTTCCTAAATCGCCACTTCCCTGCTTCATCTATAGCTTCAATATGCGGGGAAACCGTTTGGAAAAGGCCGGGTAGCTTTTTTTAGGGGGCGGGGCTGGATCAGTGGGATCTCATGCGATGCGATGCGATGCGTGCGTGCCATGCCATTTCATGCGCTACGACGTGTAGCATGGGTAGTATTTTTGCGTTATGCACGTGGGATATATTGAATGAATCCTGGTCGGTGTTGGGTATACGATACAACGGTTGGAAGCGGTCTGTTGGTGGGGCTTGATTGGGCGTCGTGCATGAGAGGCTATCTAGTAGTAGTATGTACTCCGTACTCCGTACAAGTACGATGAATGGTACGCGAAGCGACTTCCGGTTCGTGTAATACTCACTAGATATACATATATGTAGATTCGATAATACCGTGCTCTTAAATTACTTGTTCATACTATCGTATCTCAAATCATCTTGGTTGTCATCAGGCCATGAGCTCCCATAAGCTAATTGATATATATATCCGTTTCTCCTTATAGCATTACAACATCGCTTTATACCACATTCCCCACCGCTTACACATCGCACTTTCTTCACGCATGCGCACCCTCCTTGGTCTCAACTGCGACGTTCTCCTCACTCTCACCGCTGCTTACGCTTCCTAAGCCCATTTTGCTCGTGTCGTAACCGTGGCTCGTCAAGTACTCCCGGAACGTAATGTCTTCCATGTCAATGGTATCCTGACCGATGCTCGGGAGGAGTAGTACGAGGCCACCAGCAAGGAAAGCAAGCGCGCTAGCAACGAAGAATGGGTTCCGTCCGGCAGCAACTTTATCATTGCCAGCAGCCACTTGGATAGCGTCGAGGGCGTAGGATCCAGCGAAAGCACCAATCTTTCCCATGGCGGCCGCAATGCCGTAGTACTGTCCACTGTCATATCGTAAGCAAACAAAACAACGATCTTCCGAAAGACATGCTCACCGAATACCAGTCGCACAAGTCTTGGAAGCAATCAGACCAATATTATCGCCGGGTCCGAACTCGCCCAAGGCAAGGAAAATCCCATACACGACGGTAAACCCAGCTACGTTCTTTGGCTGGCTGAGCTGCGGGTAACATCCCGCCATGATGAAGCCGATGACACCCTGCAACATAACGCCAATGAACAGCGTCTTCTTCGGCCCCATGCTCTTCAAATCTGCGACAAAGGCACCAGCCAAGCATCCAGGCAAGTAGAAGAAATTGATCAGGATGTTCCAGGCCAGCGTCTTCCAGAGGGGTTCATCCTTGCCGAGCAAATTGGAGAGAATGTCGGTGGCATAAATACCGAATGAGTAGGCGGAGAAATCATAGATGAACCAGATGATGCTGACGATGGCGAGGCGTTGCCAGTAAAACTTCATGACGAGGAGCCAGGGGGTTTTGGTATTGGCGAGAGATTCGCGCTTGAAGGCTTCGGGTTCTTGGAGCTTGAGACGCAGGTAGAGGAGGGAGAGGGGCGGGATAATGCCGATACCCAGGCAGACGCGCCATGCTACTCGCAGATGATTTTCACCAGTTGCAACGACCTGTGATTGTTAAATTGGAGTGGTTGAATGGGCAGTTGAAGAACGTACCACGATGGTAGCAACAACGGCTGCGACGAAGAAGGCTAGATCGATCTGCACATTGGTGAATAGAATAAACCATTTGTTTCTCGATCCCTCTTTCAGCTCTCCTGTTCCCTCGGCGCATCCAACACTACCAGCGGGGTATTCACCTCCGATCCCTTTCATCTCAAGTCAGCCATCGCCCGTGTTCAATGCGAGTCGTGCACTCACCGATACCAAGAAAGAAGCGATATGCCACAAGCGCAGAGATCAATCCTCCAGGACTCCCGCCTGCGCCATACGATCCTGTTCCTAGCGTCGCAAACAAGATGATAATGAGGGTGGAAGCGAAAAGCGACCATTTGCGCGAGTAATGATCACTGGTGTATCCGAAGAACAGCATACCGAGCACAGTGCCAGCGAACGTAATACTAGACACATTGGCCTGCGCAGAGGAATTCTTGTACGCTTCCGGGTAGATGGTCTTCAGCATAGTGCTCACAGGACCGATGATCTAGGCTCACAGTTAGAAAATGGTTGTCGCGTTGGAAAGCGTTGTTGCTTGTGGGAGTTGCGGTGTGGGTGGGCGCATGTGGAAGACGAACGTTGTTGAGATAGCCATCGCTGAAAAGACCTGCACCACATGCAATTACAGGCCAAAGTCTCTCCATGCGACCTTTTGCGGTCCCCGCGATACTTGCGCGCCGTTCATCTTTGGCCTCAGTGGGCGCATGGGACTCAGCTAGCTCTTGCGACATGTTGATGGGCAAAAAATGCGGAGTGTGGAGTGCGGAGATGGAGTTCAGATGGCGGGCGGAAGATGATGAGATGGCGTCGTGGAAGAGTCGCGTGAGCACTTCTGGCGGTTCAGGTCGCACTTCACTGTCTTCGTCCTACAGTTTGATTCCTCGGACCTCTCGAGGCGAAAGGCGCAAGGATTCAAACGTCCTTCCACACGAACTACAATACTGTGTCAGAGCAATGCGACGGAGACGGTGAAGATCAGTCACTCTTCAGCAACGAGCAGAGCCTTAAGAGACAATTGTTTGCAACGCACGAGCCCCGTGTCTATCTTACCGTGCCATTCTATTCCCAATTCAAGTCCTCGGACCCTTGCACTCATTTTGATAGGTGAGTACTTAGGTGCTCTTCTCCGATGCCGCCAAGTCAGTGACAAACGGCCATTCGACCCACGCGCTGCTGCGGAGAAGAAAGAGGTAAAGCGCCGGACGACTTTGCAGTGGAGAAGCCAGAGGGAGCTGACCACTGTTTGGTTCAAGTCTCCCTTGTTTGAGCTTCGGCCAAGTGTTCTATCAACTTCTACGGTTCACTCAGACGAAGTGTTGATCACCACGGTCCATTTTTCTCATCCGACTATCAAATACCGAATCCAAAGATTGGTTTACATGGGAAAAGGTCTCGAAGGCAGAACGACATGTGATAACCTAACCCCGCACCCGTCCGTCTCATCGGTCTCATAGTCTCAACGGGATTGCAGCCACCAAGCGTGCGAGCCACAGAAGCGCCGAAAGGAGACGCCGAAAACAGCAGAAGGGACTATCTTTCTTCGATACTAGCCAGAACTAAGCTTCGGAGCTCGGCACGAAAAGCATAAAGCGGATCTGGCAACATCGCCGAACCCAGCTTGCTCCGGCATGGCGTTGGTGCTTCTGTGGCGGGTGGCAGAAGCTTGTGCGTGGCCCCTAAGTCGATTCCGATTGGCTAGCGAACACGACGACGGTGTTGGAGTGAGATAAGTCGGCCGTCTGCATAGAAGAAATGATTGAACATATTTCTCTCTCTGAAGGATTGGCCGTATGTTTACTGAAAATTGCGACGATTCTCTGGTGGTATGTAGCTCTCGGGTCCTACTTAGAATCACTGCGGCATCATAGCCTGGGAAGTCAAAGTAGAGGAAAATAACTCAAAAAGAAGATACGTCAGAGGACACTATCATATGAAGACTATAACTTGAGGTTCGGGAAGACGGAAGTTTCCAGAAAGAACAGACTAATCATGTTCAAAAACGTGGCAGATCTCTCCACCCACGCCAATTCGATTCAGGATCTCCATGTCCATCAGATCCGATGCTTATCCCTCGAGGTTTGACTCCAGAATCAGTTGATTGTGAAACTTGATGTTGAGTGAAAAACGCCATAACAACTCTTCATAACGATAATTTCCAATCTATCGAACGATTGGACAGACCATATATCACATACAGCCGTCAGCTGCCAGGTGTACCAAAATCCGTAGTACTTGGTACTTTTCCCTCCTGGGTTCTTAGATATTTCACTGCTTTTCTCCCTGATCCTCATTAACAAGACCCTTACCACGATCTGCGGTTTCTGATCTCGGGAACGTGCTGCCTTATCATGTTGGTATTGAGCTGGGGAATTAGATGGACATGCCAAATTTATTGCTAGTGGTAAGTACATTCCAGAATTGTATAACAGAGCACGTGCTATGTCAACCTTAAAGTTTAGAGGAAAACCAGGAAAACAACTGCACAATAATAACACCATCACAGATATCAACTTTGACAAGATGGGAAAAGAATTAACGGGAGTTTAGGATCTACGAGTGCTCACCTACCTCCGCCGCTGCAATGTGAATGCTCAATTATCAAAAGGTGTGATCTGAAAACAAAGTCATATATTCACGATTTTTCACATCGTGTCACGAGATGAAGTAGAACTGTGACTCCACAACAACATAGGACATAGTCATCAAAACAACGCACAAAACCGAATTGTAAACTCATAGTAGCACTAACTCTTCAACCTCTTTTAACATGTTCTTCCCACAAACAATAGCCACGTCTGCGACTGCAATACTTCTCAACCAAAACCTAACAGTATAGAATCACTTCTAAAATGCCTCGTTTCCCGAGTGACTCGAAAATTCTCTTCGAAGCAGAACCCATCCCACTCAACGACATCCCAATCACAGCAAGGGCTCACCCACCCGCCGATTTCGCCGACCCAAACCACCCACACTACCCATCCAACATCGAGTCCCAAACCGGCACCAACAAGAAGATATGGACACGCAAAAACATAACCTGCCTCATTGCCGCCGTTGTCTTATTCTGCGCCTTGCTGATTGGATCCGGCGCTCTAGGCGCGCAAGTTGGAAAAAAAGCAGCACCACCTGCTGAAACAGTGCTCTTGAATGCCACAACGCCGGTACAATGGAATACCGCTACACAGACGCGGACGAATACGTCGACGAGCGTAGTACGAACCACCATGACTGTGACTACACTTACAACAATGAGTTCGAGTGTTCGACCGGAGACAAAGATGGTGACGTCAACTGTCATGAGTAGTAGTGAAGTTATCTCGGAGGTACCTGCGAGCTCGAAGGCTCCGGATCAGGGGGATGTTAGATGCTTGGTTGGGGCTAGGTTTCCCAGTCGCCAGGCTTGTACGAAGGATTGTAAGCAGGTGGGGGATAGAATGCCTAGTTGTGACTGGCGGGAGGGAGATTGGAGGTGCTATTATTGTAGAATATGATCTGTGAGGGCTTCAGGGGTGAGGAGCTGGGATGTAGTGATGGAAGTGGGAAACTGCTTGTTGAACGATTCGCGGGAATTCAACTCCTTAGGTTGGTTTAGAAAAGCTGTCTCTACGGGCCTGAGTTCATTTGTTGCATCGTAAGTCTTTCAGCTTGTTTTTTAGTTTGCTTGGTGTGGAGCGAAGGATTTGGTTTGTTCTTTCCATCTCCATAATCGCTCTGTCTCATGTATTTTCCTTTAGCTGTGCTAGACACAAGCAAACATCTCGAAATGCCTTCGTGTATAAATGTAAAGCCGTATGCCACTGATATCATTACATCCTGCACATCTCATGTATCGCGCATCTTCACCAACGACAATGTCGCCGTTCTGCGACAAGCCAATCCTTCCACTCCACACCATTCCACTTCCAACCAATCCATTCCCACCAGAACTTCCAGAACGACCACAGCCAGCATCAAAAATCAAGAACGTTCTTTCACGCATATATTTGTTGACATTTTTGAAGAAGAACTTGCTCAATGTGAGGAATTGGTGGCACAAAACCGATCGACTTGTTCTTGTGCTTTATGTAGCTCTATTTTGGGGCATCGTATTACTTGCCGGTTTGATTGGAATCAATATAGCTGTGTTAGTGCGCTCTTTTGGAGTGCCCGCCAGTAGTCGAGATGGTGGAAATGTGGAGCTGGGGAACGGGAGCTATAGCACTGTGGGCGAATAAGGGTTGAGTTCGGAAAAGTGAAGAGATTTTGTTTTCCAGTGCGCGAAGGATTACTTCTGTGACTAGATGCCAGCAAGATAATACCAGTTGGGGAGTCAGAGACGAATTGTTGTTCTTACTGAGTCACGATTGGTGATACAGTGGCTGAGCGAGCGTATTAGGCTAGAAGGAATTAGAAATAACGAAGAAGAGCATTTACGATTTAGAAAGTATTGTCAGCCCAGTTATTATGATCCCTCATTCGTATATTTTACCTGTACAGTTGACACAACGCATTTTGGCATGAAGTGACCTCACAGCACCCTGCCATTGTAAACAGTGAAGCGTGAATAGTCATTGTACGAACGCGCAAACTTACACGACGATCGCTAACAACACACAAGCTAACTGCGAATCAATAAATTGAAATATCTCATTCCGTTTCCCCAACTCATCCACACCCAAATCTTGAACCCCAAATCCACTATGTCCCAACAATCGCTTCCCCAACACACCGGCGACAACGTACCTTCTATTCCACTAAACCTCCCACACCGACCCGAAAAGCCATCTCGCTTGCATAACGTCCTAAACAACCGCTGGGTGCAGATCACGATCGGTCTCGTCTTCGCGCTGGCCCTCATTAACGCGGCGTTCTTCGCCGGTTTCTCAATCTCAAAGAACCATCGCCTTGCTGTCGTTACTAGCACGCCTGTACCAGCTTCCACCTTGCACTCTACTTTTACAGTCATTGAGACCAAAGAGACGGTGGTGATGACAACGGCAACTAGCTTTATGAATGTTGTTGTGCAAGTTACTCAGGTGCCATCTACAACGCTGGTGTTTACTAGTGTGGTGACGACACACATTTGAGTTCTCGTATACGTGAATATGGATCCCAGGTGCTGCGATTAATGTGCTGAATCTGTTGAGGACGAAGAACCTAGGTCTTGTTTTCGTCAATGCGACAGAACAGCATTGGTAAAATGGAAAAATAATGTGATATTTACAACCTTCTCATCTCCTTGATACTTTTCAACACCCAATTACGTGAATTGAATCGGGTCCTTCAGTGACGTGTACCTCCCAAAAGAATTCTCAAGGCACGAAACTTCTTGCAGGAGCTGTGGTAAGTATCGGCAATAGTTTAACTACCCAGAATCAAAATCTAGGGTCTGATTATTTCTCCAGTTCAACGATGACATGATAGTATTAGATTCTATTCGGTTTCCAGGGCTATCGTTAGTTCGTCGAGATCAAAAGGATCGAAATACCAAGCTCAAAATCCAAGTAGCGTCTTTCTAGGGTCATTACATCTACAGCTAAAGTTTGCCTCGATACATATTAATCATTACTGCCTTCTATCTCCTCCTCGAAGGCTCAAGAAGCCTTCACAGGCACCGGCCGAGTAAGTAAATCCACATACAGATCGAAGAAGCGAGTGTTGTTGATGCGAAACACCACAGACGAAATAGTCTCGACATTAGTCCCTGGATATGGGTCCTTGTCCCAGACAATACCCTTTCCATATTCCTCAGAGAAATCGACATTCACATCAACATACAGATCCCGCACATCCAAATCGAGACTAGGATAAACTAGAGATGCCAGCGCAACCGTATCGTAAACGTAGTTCCAGCGCTCGATATCTTTGAATAAGTTGGTTATGGCGGTTGCAGGCTCATGGTTCGCAATAACGTCGTATGTTTTGTTTGTTATGACAACGGTGTTTGTCACATCCAACGGGACGAGTTTCTTGTTGATATCGGCGCGCAGTACTACGCGGGTTGACTCGGGGTCAAACCACCAGTTGGTTTCTCCCGCGCCTCGATAGGAGTTGCCTGCGGCGTAGATTTGACCTCCCATGATGACTATCTGTTTGATGAGGGGAACAATACTCGGGTCCTTCCGAATAGCTAATGCAACATTGGTCAAAGGCCCGATAGCAAGCAGTGTAATTTGGCCGGGATAGCGATGAACAGAATCGATGATGAAGTCTACAGCGTGCTGGTTTTGGGGTACAGTATGTGTGGCAAATCCGTCCGGTGGTGGGACCAGTTGCTGCGATTCTGGGCTTGTGTATGCAGCTGCATATTGCGTCGCATTTCCAAACAGTTTTTTCTCCAAGAGGAAAGAACTGTAATCGTGAAGGAAGGGGATCTCTGCGCCGATATAAACTCCCACTTTCGTCTCAAGGCCTACACGCTCGACAGCCTTGAGAGCATCGGACACGCCCTGGGCCAGATATTGATTACCGGCAACAATGGTCAACCCCAACAGCTCAATATTCCTAGAAGCATGCATATGCGCTGCCATAGCCAGGGTTTGCCCATCATCACCTATCGTGTTGAAGTCGGTATCGAAGATGACTTTGATTGCGTTGGTATCGTTTGTTGGGTTGGCGCTGACATAACGTGACGCCCCACCAAGCGCACGTCCCCACGTAACGCACGAAAATCAATATGTTGACTATTATAAGGATAAGGCTATAGAGCTATACTAAAGTGATAATATTATAAGATTTTTTAGTAGAGTAGTTTAGGTAGCTACTTAGTTAATTTAGCTTATTTAGATTACTCTAAGAGGTGTTATAATAGGTGTAAAACTTAGCTAGAGTATAATATAACTACTAGCTCTTCTATAGCTTTAAGAGGCTCTTAAGGTACTACTTTAGTAGGTATTACTAGCTAAGGCTTAAAGCTAGATCTTTTACCTATTTTAGATAATTAGAAGTTATTTTAAAGTTAAGCTTTAAGCTTATAGGTAGTATATTTACTTTTCTAAGTAGCTACTTTTTAAGCTACCTTACGCTTATACCTTTCCTTTATAATAGCCTTATTATAATAATACTTTTTAGCTAACTTAGCTTTTTCTACCTTCTATATCTCTCTTAGCCTTATAGCCTTACTTTTTTAAAGTTATTAGTATTAATTATTAAGCTTTTTTTAGGTCTATTAGTCCTAGGCTTTCTTTACTTTTTAAGGTAACTAGAAAACTACTCTACTATTATATTTAGCTAGTAGCTTAAGTAGTAGAAGTTTACTATATTTCCTATATTTAGTTTTATTAACTATAATATTTCTTAATTACTTATTTTTATATTTTAGTACCTTAGTTTATATAGATATATTATAGATAGCCTAAATAATCTTTTTAATATTTTAGTTATTAACCTCCTCTAGTATTTACCTTATCTTTCTCTAATTAGAAATAGAGATATTTAAGGATAAGGAGGTATTTAAATAGCCTATTTCTAGTTACTTAGTTACTTATAATTATAAGAGTATAATATTAGGGTTAGAAAGCTTAATACTAGTTACTTTAAAAGCTTTACTTATAAGAGCTCTATCTTTAAAGGTAAAGGTCTAGGTAGTATAGAAGAACTAAAAGAAATTATATTTAGTAATAAAAGTAAAGCTTTAGGTGCTATTTATAAAGCTAGCTAGCTTAGCTTTATATATAGTAGCTAGTAGAGTAAATATAATAATATTAAGTAGTTAAAGTAAATAAGTACTATAAGGTAGATATATAGTAAGTATAAGGGATTTAGGCTTTGCCTAAACCTAGCAATACAGCCCTATAATAGGGCCGTACTAGCCCCAAGACTACTAAGGACTAGAATAGGTTAAATAGCTAGTAAAGGGTTTCTACTCTCCCTTTCTTCTCCCCTATAAATAATAATAACTTTTA